>VWYH01007525.1:24245-85790 GCA_013399365.1 Pampusana beccarii | reverse complement strand
CTTCTTCTCAGTGAGGATGACGGAACACTGGAACAGGCTGCCCAGGGAGGTTGTGGAGTCTCCTTCTCTGGAGACATTCAAAACCCGCCTGGACACCTTCCTGTGTAACCTCACCTAGGTGTCCTGCTTCGGCAGGGGGATTGGACTGGATGATCTTTTGAGGTCCCTTCCAATCCCTAACATTCTGTGATTCTGTGATTCTGTGAATAAAGGCAGTGCAGCAATAGCCTTATGCCTTTCTTTGGCTGTGCGTTCTTTTCTCTGCTATTAGGCTTCCTGACGACTGTCTGTTCTATCTGCAGCTGTCTGTAGTCGTCAGGCAAAGTTCAGTTTTGCATTACTTCCAAAATCCCATTAAGATCAGTGGGAGTCTGAGAGCTCCAACAGTTCACACTTTGGTTTCAGGCTAATACCCTGCTGCACGCTGAGCTTCTGGGTGTGTAACCAATGGTTTTATGAGCAAGTCAGAATTTGCCTTTGCATTCTATGTTCAAATAGCTGAGCCACTGGATTACCCATCCACAACTGCTGGTAACTCTTGTTGCAGAGAATCATTTGCAGCATGTTTTTGTGTTCGCCTGTTTTCTGCTGACATGCTTCCCACAGAATCTAATATACCAGAAAAAGGAAAAAAAAATGCAAAAGGTGTTGAGTTAGTGCTGGATCTCCTTTCAAAATTTGTATTTGTTCTTCTTTTAATTTTTGAGAAGCTCACATCTGACTATATTTACCATTGCATCCTGAGCAGCTGTAGAAGGATCTGCGTATCCTTCCATCCTTGTTCCCTGGGGGGAAAAAAAAAAAAAATATTTTCTTCAAAAGTTAAATCTTAAAACACTGTAGGAATATAAAGTTGTCTCTATATGAAGCTGTGTTTCATTTATTGAGGTAACACCTATGGGCTTTTAGATTGAATCGATGTATCCAGTGGTTGAATCTGCAACTGTAGAAAATATCTTCAAGTTGCCATGTCTTCATTTCCTCTAGGTAGAGTGACTCTGAAGTGACAAGTGGTCTCGTGACAGGAAAAAAATAGGAGAAGTGGATAAACCTGTCTCATTTTTAATCCCATTTTAAATAAGCTTTTATCTTGCCCCACTACCGTGCCACCACCGTTTCCAGTATTATGGATGTTATATTGCTTACTATAATATTTAACTATGGGGAGACAACTAGGAGAAGAATAACTGATCTGCCGTTCACTGATTATGTCTTACCAATATGCATATTACCAGAAGAATCTTTTCTCTCTCTTTTTTTTTTTTTCTCCCTGCACAAACTGTAGGAGCAAGCATATCAAATAATGGAAATTTTGCTTGCTTATAAATGATTGTCTTCAATTAAGACTCAAGATTAGGAAATTGTTTGACAACTTTGATACATAAACCACAAAAGGATACTTCTCGTTTCCCCATACATTTAATCACTTTGCAGTTACACAAATCAAGCTGATATGCTTTAGTGAACATGCTATGATCTGAATTATATAATTGTTAGAAAAGAGAAAAGCACACAACTTTCAGAATAGCTTTTTTAACCATTATCATCTTGCAAGGATCACATCAGCTCTGGCTGCAGAACCCTTAACAATCTCAAGCTGCATGTAATCACTGCCTTAATGATACATGTTTGAAGCAATTCACTTTAGTTTAAAATTTACAGTCATTTTACCCTATATGTGAAAGGGAGGATTAAAATTATGTATTGGCTGTCAACTTGTAGAAAGACTGATTTGTAGCTCTTTCCTGTTAAAAATGTTAATTTATATTTTAATTAAATTGCAAGAATTTCACACAGTGGAATTCCTAGTAACAAGATAAATTACTTGAAAGAAATTATCCTAGAATGACTGTGTAAACTTACATACATGGGAAAAGAGAGGAAAAAAGACAGACAAGCAGACAATAAAATGAGTTAAATAATACACAACTTGAGTCAAATGCCCACTTTCCCCATTAACATTTAACAGTGACTACTCTTGGCGTAGTTTTGCTGGAGAATCACACAATATGTGTAATTATCTTTTAAGTTGTAGACAATTACCATTTTTCAGTTGATACCCCAAAAATGAGAATTAGAATAAAAATCTGTTTGTCTTGTACTAGAATATTAGTTAGCCTGAATTTTTAACTCCGTTAATTTATTTGGGAAGGACTATAACCTGTAACTTCTAATCTGCCTCACTATGGACGTGAAAACACTAAATACCACACTACAGCAATTGAATAGTTTGCTCACTGTATGTGAATCACATTTACTTCTATCTGTAGTCAGATGTGTGTGTCATCAATCCAAAGATTTAATAGAAATCTAAGCAAAAGGTGTCTGAAAAAGCACTAAAGGGTGCATTGGAAATGTTGCTATAGAGTATTCTGTAAGTTGCCTGGTACTAGAACTAGAAAGGATATATTTTAATGAAATATCACTAAGTTTTAATATAAGATCATATCCAAACATGAATGATTAAACTAACAGTATTCAAAAGTATACAGTATAAGTGAGTAAAGCTGGAATTTCCTGCAACTATTCTTCATCTTGAGAAGAATAGCAGTTAGATCTGTTAGCTAAGAAGCTGCTGATTTCAAGCCTCTTTATCAATATCTGTGGTTTAGAAAATCAGGGCTAATAATGTAGTCTCAGATAATTTATTTTAAATGTGTTCTTTTGATGACTGAGAGGTGTCCCATAGTTTTAATTAAGATGAGAAGTGAAGTTGCTTAACTTGTAGCTCCTCATTTTTAAGTGAGGAAGGATTTTCATTATTAAGAAGAAAAAGCATCCACCATTAGACAAATATTTCTTGTTTATGGCTTCTACATTTGAAACATCTGCTCTTAATCTCTGTACCGCAGTGAAGCCTGCTGCTATTTCAAATCTTAGTATGAAACACTTTTTCCCCAGACACACATACATAAAAATACAGATGTACCTTATGTATGCTATTATCTCCTGGCAGTCCTGTTGTCATTTGCTACTCTGTTTTACAAAAGATGTTTTAAGATAATGAGCACGGTGACTACAATGCAAATGGGAGCTTATGATTTGACAAGGATGACCAACTTTTTGCATAAAACTACAAACTGGTGAAACTGCAAAAGTTGGTATGTGATAGTGACGGTTCGTTTGCTTGCATGCAAACATACTGTGACTTAGCATATGCAGTAGGGCAAAGAACATAATGTTTAAAACAGAAAACTATTTAATACTTTTCTGCATAGTCAAATGTGGATATACGTCCGTTTTTACATAATGCCTAGACTGGATTGTGAACCAGATATTCTCACAACGGAGAACACAGAACTTTAACAATGAAAATCTCATTTGTGCTGCAAGTAGACTCTTTTTGAGATGAGACAGATTGAGCAGAGGGTCAGCAGTTGAATATCCAGGGACTTACTCAATAAAATGGTCTGTTGACCTTGGCCTCCATCTGAAAACCAAAGTCAAAGTAGCTGGAGGAATTCAAGTTCTCTTCCTCTTCTGCTTTTTCTCCTCTCCTTTTCAAAAGTGTAGCCCTGTTGAACTAGCTTTAACCACAGTCACCTCAGAATTTAAGATTTCTCAAATAGTATCAAAAGTTGTTATGAATTTTTTAGAAATGTAAGTCATACTACTTGTTTTTACAGTACCTGAGCAAGGTTCATGAGCGTATCTCTGAAGTGACCTGAAGTCTCAGAATCGATATCTTGTTGAAGATCATTATTGTATTCTAGGTTAAAACAGAAACATATAATCACAAATGAACATGCTCTGAATAGTACTTGTGAAGATTAGTAAACAAAGGATAAATAAATAGGGTGCAAATACTTGTCCGTTTTCTACAGCGATTGTTCCTCTCCTCAGGTTCTGCAGGGAGCTACCCCAGGGCCAGCCGGGGAGCTCTGCCCTACTGGGGGGGCTGCAGCCCCAGCTTGTCTGCCCACCCACCACTGCTGCTGCAGATACTCGGAAATGCCCCGTCAAGGCAGGTGAGTGCAGTGTCCAGCCTGAGGCAGGACTCTTTGAACAAAAACAGCTTATGTACTTTTTTTGATTAAAGTGTGCGAAAGTTTCTGAAAATCCCCAAATGTGACTGCCAGGTATTTCAAGCGTCTTAGGCAGCAACGTGTCTCAAAAATATTATGACCTATTTTCGACTTTAAACATTTTGCTTCAGCCTTTTGTATGAAGTTGTGGGAGAGGAGGGGGAAGGGAGGCAATTAGTACTGAGAAGTCATTTTTGTAGTTCAGTTCCTTCATGCGTGCTAATACATCCAGAGCACACATGGTACAACTGCTACTGTGCACTTGTAAAAAACATTACGCATTAAGTAGGCTTCTTTCATCTGGAAAATCTCCATATTTGATCTTGAGGCTAATATGTCAATTAGGCATTTTTCTTCTGTGTCTGCTCCCTGTGTGGATAGAAATAAATAGGAAAAGATGGTGTTAGTAGAAACCACAGCTTTTAGAAGAAAGCAACATTGTGATTTTCAGAAGTAACAAAATAATAGCAATCTCTGCTGGAGTAATGCAGAATGTACTTTTGCATAGCCTACCTATTTAAATAGAAAATTGCTTTATATTAAGAGTAGAAACCTGTATTTAAAATATATTACACTTAATCTGAAATTCCACATGTACATTAACAAGTTGGGAATGAAGCAAGACTACTTTTGACAGAGGCGTAATGGGAAGAATTTTAGAGCTTTAGTAAGAATTTAGAATTTGCTGAAAGAAATCAGATGCAAAGATTTAGCGTACATCTCCAACAAGTGTTCAGACAATCTGAAGTAGATATGAGCCCAATTGTCATGTTGTTTAGTTAGTTATTATTGCTGTTATTTATTTAGTAATGTTACAGTCTATAATGTCTACCGTAAAACTTGGTATATAAGGGAAGCATCGTGGCCATGTGTGCAGTGCTGCTAGTCATTGTATTTTCCCACAGGATTTGAAATAATTTTATAAACTTGAATTGACATAAGATGTGCTGCATATGCTGCTTTTGATATGCACACGTATAGTGTTAGTGAGTATTCTGCTTTTGGGATAGTGGGAAAACATGACATTGAGCCTGAGCCTGGACACACATATGGCCTGTTTTGTACTTTGGCCATATGAATCCAGATCAAGATAGAATATGATAAGAAAGTTTAGCTTGGAGCCATATGTAGAAAAAAAATGTAACTTCAGCAATCTTATCAATAGTTTTAATAAAATTCGTGCTTCCAGTGATACCAATATTTCACAATCCTTTTAATACCAACTGTAATTAGAAATATATCAGTAGTTCTAAAAAGTGCATTGGTTTAAGTCTCTGAAAGACAAGAAAAAACAGTGTTAATTTTTTTTTTTTTGAGGGGATTCTCAAAATATATAAATAGATCACCTTGCTCAGGGTCATATAATCTGTGTCTTATTTGTGACAGTGGACAGTGGCTAATATTCATGGAAAGAAAACAGCATTGAGTTTTGATATGCCTTCTCATCTTCCAGGAATTGGCAATTTAGGAATTTCCTGAGAAGGAATTTTTCAAAGGTTTATTAGTTTCAATAGCCAACAGTGGGCCTGTTTTCTAATAAATTGTTGAAGGTCTTTATGAACTAATTTGTGCTTTTGGCCTCCACAATTCCCCACAGAAATGAATTTCATCATTTAATTACATGATTATTTGGAAAAAAAAAAATTGTTTGTTTCAAAACTTTGGTTGTTTAAGGAGCACAGGCTCAGACCCTGGGAACAAAAGGAAATATTTTCTTCAAAATGTGCAATCAGTTCAATCTGAGTGGAGTGATCATTTATTTGTCACAGAGTTTCTTGTGTTTATGTAAAGACATGTTCTGCTAAAGAAGCATTGGTCTTTTCAGAGGTGGAAGCTTAGTGTGTGGCACTGGCTGTTCACATGAATTTTGTTTGTGATATACATAAATGCTTGCAGGATCAGGGCCTTACATTTCCCTGTATAAATATTTCTTCGTTTACTGAATTTACCATAGGTGTGAAATGGGTTGTATTTGTTACATGACAGGTAGATTGTTTATGCTGTGTTTTGCATACCAATGAATAAACTTCACATAGCACTATCTTTCTGATGACTACACAGTAGTGCACTACTCCAGTGTACTAAATGCCAGCAGTTTATCAACCATTTATATGTCAAGAAAAAAAATTAAGATATGTTCAGTACTGTAATTAGTAACTGCAACTCTAAGGAATTCTCAATTTGACAAGTACCTTCAAGGCGTGCCAGAGCTCATGGGCATCATAGGAGGCAGGTGGATACATCAAGCCGACCATGACTTCTTTGAAGTGATGAGAGAGATTCTCTTTTAGATCTGTTATCAGATCCTTGAAAAGAAAAAGAAAAAGCATAGACAGGATTATTTCTCTAGTCACACTTTATGAAGACAGCTTAAAAAAAATTAGTGGTTTTCTCTGTAAATGATTAATAAAGATGAACTGTTGAAGGTGGGTGAGATGACAATAGACACATAGGCCAGTAGACCACATAGGATTGTTGATTTTCGGTTCATTAGAATACAGAAGAAAATTCAGGAGTTTAAGTGTGACTACTACTTAGAGGCTTGGAAACCTGAATACCACTGCAGAGCATCTGCAGCTTCCCTTGGCATATCCCATGTCCGAATCTGTGGGAGCTAAGCATCTTTGGAAGTCAGATCTCATAGAATACAGGCAATTTCTGTTGCTTTTTTCAGTGTTACTATGTGAATAATTTTTAAAATCATCCATGTTGCTCCTAGTACATAAAAGTATCTGCTTTGGATTACTGGAAAGTTTTGTGCTTTATTTCATGTATATATTACATTCAAACTGAAATAACTATTTTTGACAGATGCTGGATTAATAAAAAGAAACACCTCTCTTCCCACACATGTGGATCAGGACTCGCTTGCCGGGTAGCCAAGTAATGGATGAGAGTTTCCTCCCCAGTCTCCACTTTCCCAGTAGCATCCTTCAAAATGCTGGAAATGCCAAAAGCTTATTGGTTACAATATTGCTGTTTCTGAGTAAAAGAGTACTTGTGCACTAGTTTTTTTTTAATGTTTTGTGTATGACACTAGGCACCTGTCAGATATGTTCTGACCTAAGTCTGAATTAAAAGGAGTACCAGAAATGGTCCCCATGTTATAAGCCCTTCTTTTTTTCAGAGCTGATACGTATCTGAATATAATTAAATTAATAGGTAGAGTAACAAGGAAGGAGGACATACACACATTAAAAATTAAATTTATTATGAAGAAACATACACAGTCTTCAGTAAATGCACATTAGATGCATTCGACAACCACTAAATCACATATGTAATAGAAATTAATTCATTAAGACATTTCACTTCTGACAACATGCCTGTGGGAAAATGGATTAATAATACAAATGGATACTAATTAAAAATTACTCCTGCAATCAGAACTAAGGGAAGTATTGAAAAATAAGAAAAGACAACTCTAAGTTGTCATTATTAACGTTTCCTAATCATCTCTTCTATAAGAAATCCTTGAAAGCTAATCATGAAAATGAATCCTAAAGGATGTCCGTATGTCTGAATCATGCAGCCAGTTCGGGGTTTGTTTTTTTTTTTAATATATTTCTCCTTCTAATGTGTCACACCTTCCATTTGTCAAATGAATAGCCATAGTCACTACCATATTGAACAGACTGAATTGAAATTAAGAGGGGGAGGATTGGACTGACAGGTTTGCCATAGATTAAACTGAGAAGGCTGAAACTGTTATTGCCTGCCTGTCCGTCTTCTCTGTGCTGCAGAATTTACCACGTTCGGGGTTTGACTGCTGAACATTCTGACTGAACTGCACATTCACTTGATGCAATATATCCATTAATACCGATTACAGCCAGTTAAAAGCTCTCACTGATGTGTGCTAAAGTATCTTCTGAAGTGTAAACTGCAGCAATTCAGGGCAAGACACATCCCATCCTGTTCTGCAGTTCCTGTCCAAGATAGCAAACTTTTGAGGGCTCAGTCAAATAAACGACATGAAGCACTAACCAGATGACCCATGTCGATATATCTGCTGTCACAGGTGAGAAGAAAAAAAGAAAAAAAAAAACCACTCAAAAAACACCAAACCAGCATTCCTGTTTCATCTCTAAATTAGATTAGAGCTAACTTGCACTGATCTCTGTCTCCACATGGCAAAAGGTAGAACTTTTGGAAAGCTGTCAAGAGTATCTTGGTATATCTTTTGCTATAAAGTATTCCCAGTTCTTAATGGATCCATCTAAATTAAAATCGTGCGTGTATATGCAAGATGTTCCATGAGTTTCAGAATTTTCTGTAGCCTGTTGCTGGGATATAAAAATGGTTTGCTTGCCTTTCACTTTTATAATTATTCAAATTTTTAGAGATCAAAATTCTTAAAAATGACATCTGATGTTTTCTTTATCTTTTTTAATTGTTCTACATCTGTAGGTCTGTGGCTACTGGTTTCGTAGTACTTCAGGTTGACAGAGTATGGCTGGCAGAGTTATAAATTTAAAGGTGGTGTGTTTTCATAGGGCTTTATTTATTTGTTTGTTGTTTTGTTGGTTTGTTTTTTTTTTTTTTTTGGATTTGTAAAGAAAATCCAAATAGATCAGTAGTGGTCAAGTCAATAATTGTTCTCCATTAATACTAAATATGGCAAATCATAACTCCATTCTTGAAGGACATTTGGCAATTCGTTATTGAGATATTGTTAGTGGTTATCTGTAGGTCATTGTCATGCGTCAGAGTGCAGAAATTAAAGATAAAAAATTATATGGAGCTTTTAAATGTTTTCTGTTGTTCAAATGATAAGTCCAGTTGAAAAACTATATAGAAAAGGTGAAAAAACCCAGCTAGCTGCTATGGGTGGCATGTAGAGAAGGAGCACTGTCCAGTGATTAAGGAGATAAATGAAGACCTGAGAAGAATGAGCCTGGGTGCTTCAATGTCACAGGCATGTTTGCTTTGGTTTTCTGTAAGTAAAACTAAAACTCAGTGAGCAACGTTGCATGGATAAACACTGAACTTGTGTGGTTTGCATGTGTGATAGTAATGGTAACCTAATAAACACCTCGTAATAGAAAATGACTTTTAATCATTCAGATCCACTGAGTTCAGTCTGTGATTCAGTTATTGTTCTTTAATGGTCTATTTAAAACATACTAATCCATTCAAGGCTGCATCTGTAATATCACAAATATTGTGTGTTTGAATTTTTATAATAGTCCAAATAAAGCCAGTCATGTCCTATAGGTGAGTAACAACACCAAATCAACCCTCTGCACTAAGTCCAGCTCTTCTCTTTTCCCCAATTCTAGGAGAGTAAGGGGGTGTTTCAGCATATTAGAGGCCAACGGCTGTGAGGTATTTTGGTGTATAGGTGGCACAAGGCTGCCTCTGGAAGATTGCTCAGCTATCCAAAGATGAAAATACACTGTGCTGCCGGTTAGCAGACTGGTGGTGTAACACACTACCACATCTGCGGTTAATGTGGAGTTTTTGAAGGAACCATTTCTAGTTAACTCTAATTAAGGCTGATGGCTATGTGGTAGGCTTTTGCAAACTCACTCTCCTTCACGGTGATCGATTCAATGGCAAGCATACACTGACCTTCAAGGCATCTTCCAGTGAGACGGTAGTTTTTCAGGCTTTGGGAAAAGAAGAAAACTGGATTTTGTTTGAAATGTTTCGCTGGCTTCTATTAGGGGAAGGCCACGTCTGGTCAGTTTCATCACAGCATTTTTCTTATCTTTCCAATAGTATCTAGTTTCGTACAGCCCTTTTCATCACTAGATTTCACAGGGATTTTACAAAAGATGTTGCTATTATTTTTTCCCTTACATTGCTGGGATAACTGAGGAAAATGCAGGCATTGTGACTTTCCCGAAGTCATTTGCTTAGCAATGGTAGATCTGGACCTAGAATGAGAATATCTGTCTCTGTGTATGTTTAAGAACAAGAACTGCCTTGTCATGTACAGTAAGTATGGATAAAATACATTTGAAGAAAAAAAAAAGTAATTATTTTGTGTTTTAAATTTTTTGAAACACCTTTCGAAGATTCATGAATTTAACATTAAGCAGCTCAGACGAGTATTGTGCTGAGTGTATGGATGGGATTACATGGTGTGTGGTCTGAGAATGTTAGTGCTTGAGATGAGAATATTAATTAGTAAGGTACGACTACCTGTAACTGTTGATATGGTGTTTTTCTTCAGTATTTCAACCCAAATACGATACTATTTTGTTTTGTTTTCCAAAAACTTGAAAAAAGTACTGCAGAAACCTCCAAAAGCACATGGAGGAAGAAGTAAGTCTGTCTAGAAATTGTGGTTTGGTCAACAGAAGAAGAGAAGGAATTATAGAAAAAGAAACTTTCCATGTCCCTTTTTTTTTTTTAATTTCTTTTTTTCAAACTTTCTGTGTGGCAGAGGTACTTTTACTGCTGTAAAAATGGCAGTCTGAAACCATCAGAGGTTTTGATAGTTACGTGTGCAAAATTGTGTGCCAGTCCGTGGGTGCCAGCTGACTGTCTGCCAGGCTTTTGGTTCCAGTGACTGACCTGAGAGAAGAGTTGACCGACCACACCGGGGACGGGAGGGACAGAAGTGACAAAAGGACAGAGAGGCGCTGTCATACCCGGCCATACATGTCCCTGTATGCCTCGGCGATCATCAGCCGCTGTGCGTTGCAACGCTGCGTTAGGATATCGATCAACACATCTTTTTCACAACCTGTAAAGGAAACACGACACAGACTATATTAACAAAGTGTTGTAATTCAGCTACATTTGTGATTGTTTGTGTTTTGTTCCAGAACACTAACCTAATTTCTTGAAAAAAATAGGTCAAGGGATTAATATCCCACTGGTATTTACCAACATGAGTTATATTTACTGTGCTTATGTACCTTTCATTTGCTGGTGTAATACCAGCAAAAAGTGAAGTGGTCTGTTATTATCACACGCATCACCACCTCTCTCAAGCTCAATGGATTTGAAAGCATCAATAAAACAGATAGAGGCTTTCATCTATTCAGAACTAGGCACACTAGCAGAATTTGTGGCTAAGCCTGGGAAGTCATACTTCTATGCCCTGTTGATATGGATTAAATTGCCATTTTAGGATTTGGGATCTCTTTTATAGGAATGACAAACTATGGTCAGACCATTGTTGAAAAACTGAAAGGTATATATTTTGAGAGGAACCATATAAAGTAAGTTCCGAAGTTTTAAAAATATAACATTTTAACCAATCTCCAAGGGCGTTTTGTTGAAGATTACCTATGATCTTTTGCTTGGTGGCTAGAGCATACTGCTAAACTTCTATAATGCACCAGTATTTACTGCTTAAGAAAAAGATAATTAATATAGTCTGAAAATTATTTTATTGTTTAAAATTTTTTTCCATCCCAAAAGTTGGCTCATGGTAATTTCCAATGGCTGAGCATTTGAATGACATTCCAGCATAACTGTATCTCCAAGTGTAAATCAATTGACATTATCACACTTGCAGCAGAGATGAATTAGGCTGGAAAGCATGGGAAACCGCTCGCATCTGAATGGAGGAGGCTGGTCTCTCGGGTTTCTACCTGTCATTGTAATATAGGCATGCGTATATATATGTTACAGATACACATTCTGTACCTATTGCAGCTTTGTTATGCAGATTTTATCATATAATCTAAAACTGACAGATTCCATTTTGACATAAATGTAATTGGACATGGAATACTTTTTTTTTCTTACGTTGGCAGAAGCAGCCTGCATTTGCTCGTTATACACCAGCTTTAGTTCTCTTTCTTCTGGATCATCTTGACACAATTACACCAGCTTTTTAGCAAGACACTAATTTAACATCAGTCTGAGTCCATTCCATCAAACAAAATGGAAGTATTACTGAAACTCTATGCATGAGGATTTCTTCTTACTTTTCAGAAAATATCACTAGAAATCTGTACAGCTTATATAGTTTCTACAGTAAAAACTAAGAAGGAATCAGTAAATATTTAAAACCCTAAACAACTTTATTCATTTGTGTAATACCACTGGCATCAGTGGGACAACATTTGTGACTGGACCTCCTCACAAAAACAAATGTTGTTTGCAATATTCAGGGTCAGGGAATCAGTGCCTGTAAAGGCTATGGAGACTTAAACTCCTCTGAAGCGGAAATTTTTATTTTGCCAGTTGTCCTTGAGAATTAGAACTTTTTTCCATATAGTTTGATAGGGACATTAAAAGTAAGGTTAATATGCTTGTATTTACAATATTAAATGAATAGAATCGTCAAAGTCTTGCCATGTTAGCAACATTGCATTGAAAGTATTGTTTGAAGTTTAGCAAAATGTTTAAAACCTTTCATCTGTAGCCACGCTAAGCAAAACTGAACTTGAGATTCCCCTTGATCAATAATACTCATTGTGGTTCATTTGACATTAAGTCTTAGTCCTCACATTTCTGTTATACAGACTGAAAACAGAATGCAAGATTTGGTGCTGTGCAGCCTTGTGAAAAGCCCAAGGGGTATAAAAATTCTGATACAGAAACATTTTTAAAGTGAGGCAAATGTCTAAGATAGTAAAAAAAAAAAAAAAAAAAAAAAATCAATATTCTGACTCTCAGCAGTGCCAACAATGTTTAACAGGAAAACACAAAAATCTGAACTGAGAAAAATGCTTTGGCAAACAGGTTTGTTTGTTTGTTTGTTTGTTTGTTTGAATTTGTTTTTTATTTGTGGGTTGGTTTTTTTTTTGTCCATAGACTGAAAGCAAAAATTACTCCTGAGTGAAAGATCATAAATTCTTTAAACTTTCTGCTCCGTTTATTTTTGTTCCTTGGTGACTGATATTTTAAAAGACTTAACAGTCCCTGGTAATGTTTAATGATTGAAGTCACAAGTAAAAGACTTTGTTGGCCTTCAGTGTAGTGGCGTAACACAGAATTCTGTTTTCTTTTTCTTATTTTCTTGAGGTAAGCATTTATTACCCTAAGTGTTGGTATAGATTTTAGATTTATCTTAATCACCTCTTAGTTCCTGTAAATGCAAATACATGATTTATTTGGACATTGCCAGTGTGTCTTACTGTGATACCTTGAAGAATCGGTGACGCTTTTATGAGATGTTAGTTTGCCTAATGCACGTCATTTTATGAGATCTTTGTGAAGAGAAAAGGTGTGTTAGAATCAGTCAAGATACTCACTGATTCCCTGTAGGGCTCCTCCCAGCAACTGGGCATCCATAACAGGATTAAAATTTGGAGCGGGAAAAATCGTTCCTTGTACCTGCTAAAGGAGAAAGCAGCCTTTAATTGAGGTGTTTTGCATCTATAACATTGCATATATAATTCTGTTGAAAACCAGCCATCATAACATTAAATTGTCTTTGCTTCATGGGGAGCAGGATGCAAATTTTTTAATTGATGAAATAGAACTTAAACTTGCAGAAAGCCCTAGGAAGAGGAACCATATTTGAGAAAGTTGCTCCTAGCATGCATTAGTTTTGTGTCAATCTTTTCCAGCCTTTTTCTGAAAATATTATATCTTTCAAAGTTAATCCATGATATCCCTGACAGTCTTCAATATCTATTTCTCATGGTATTTCTAATTTGAAAGGCTTAATGAGGAAATGATGAATGAGATATATAGGCTGCTTACAACCCTAGTGTTATTTTAAAGGGATGATATTACTGCTAAGTGCAGAGGTAGTTTTCTGATGTGCCATGTAGAAGGCAACATCATTTTTCTTGTTGCTTTGTAATGGATTAAATTATTGTAAGTTCATTCTCAGTGATACTTTATTTCACATTATTATTTCTTCTTTTTCTTTTTAAGATATCTCTGAATAATAAACAGAACTCATGTACTCAT
This sequence comes from Pampusana beccarii, assembly GCA_013399365.1. Lineage (NCBI taxonomy): Eukaryota > Metazoa > Chordata > Aves > Columbiformes > Columbidae > Pampusana > Pampusana beccarii. The sequence continues at coordinate 71,934 of VWYH01007525.1, read as the reverse complement.
TTTAATAGAATCGCAGACCCATAGGTATACAGAAGAAAATAACAGGTTGCAATCTGCTCAGCTCTATCCCCTAGTTAACCTCTTTCATTCCCCTGAGGATTCTACCTGCTTTTCCAGATGTCCCAAGTATTAAGGTTGCCTTTTGTGATGATTCCTAGTTTCAATAAATACATCTGATTAAAATGACACTATTAACTTGAAATTTACATTGCAAGGAAAAAGGGGATATATTGTACAGATATAAATGGGGTATTTTTATGCAGACCTGCTAGAATCAGGAGGTACACTGATTACACTAATTAATATTTTTTTTGTTTGCTCACTTTACATACACTTGAAAGCCTTTTATGTATCATGCCATCAATAGTAATCATATAGTAATGATATACTAATGATAGTAATGATAATGTTTTGCATGACCACTAATCAGACCTCCTTGGCTCTCTATTTTAGCAAAGGAATTAAAAAACGTCAAGCAAGAAATGAATGTTTTTGATGAGAAGGGAGATATAATTTCCTGATGTTTCATCATTACTTTAGACCCACCAAGCAAAAGCAGGGGTAAAAAATTGTCAGTGCCTAGGTGAAGAAAATAATGTATGGTCAGAAATGTAAATTTTTAAAAGGAGGTGCTTTAAAAACTACTAATAGGGAAACATGCCTTTACACAAAAAAGTACTTGCCAGTAGGTAAATATCCTTCTGCAGTTTGTTCATAATTTAAATACAAGGTCCTGCTCTTACAACTTAACATAAATTATATAGTGCCTTTTTACTTACTAAAACAGTCAGGAAAATAGGGAGAAAAATATCTTTTGGGAATACAGAGAGACATACCAGCCACAGAGAAGACAAAAGTGACCATGCCGATTTTTGTAGTGTGATAGGTGTTGTTGTATCTAAAATGAACTGCAGGCTCGTACTTAAGATACGCTCCATCCTATCTTCCCCTGTCAGAGTGGGAATGCTCTGTGTACCCTGGGCCTCACTTGTCACTTAACGCATCTCTAGGGTAGGACTCTAGAGACAGTAGCCTGAGAAATGAAGTGAGAGTTTCTACCCTCGTGACATCCTAGTTACTGACAGTACACATACTTCTCCAAATGTCGTTCGCCAGCAGTTTTCTAGTCACGTGCCATTTGCAGCAGCATGGGGTGTGAGCACTCTTTGGCCAGATGGTACCTGGGGCTCCGTTTCCCCACCACCCCTTGCCAGCATGTCGAATAACGCTGAGCTTGGGTCGGTCGTGGTTCTGTGCAGCTCAGAAGACAGAAATGCTTGAACTCTATAGCTGAACAAGACACACCGAAGCTTACTAATCAACAGAGTCACTATGGAAAGAAATGCTAGATGACACTGTTAGAATCCAGAATAAAAAATGTTTGTTGATATATACTGTGAGCTGGGGAAAAGAAATCTAGCATTCTGGCTCTGTAATTCATGCCTCCCAGAGTATCTGAGACAATAAAACAGCTCATCTATCTTGGGAGGAAAAACTAAACAAGTCTAAACCCAAAACATCATCAAATATTATGTTAAAGTTGCCAAAACATAAAATATTTTGATGGGAATAATAACAAAGATTAGTAGGAAGCAAAAGAAATTTAAGTAACAGATATGACATGCAAAGACTTTGAACCTGCACTTCAAACCAAAGGTAGGAAGCATGAACATATCTGGCATTCAGGTTAGTGCTGTCTGAACCTGTCAGCCCTTGCTGGTGAGAAGGGTGGTGGGCAGAGGGAGAGAAATTGTAGGACATGTGTGCATTTATTCAAGTCTAATTTGAAACACCAGTGCTGGTTCTTCATCTCTGTAACAGCTATGAACAGGTTAAATTCCCATGAAGATTACTTTTCTCAAAGCATTTCCTTTCACACATTCAGGTTTGTGGTGTCACAAAATGAACCACTAAGTCACTGGTCTTTTCAGCGTTTAGGATACTTGTACTAAAATCAGAAATAAATGGGTAACTTAGTGAGTGCTTTAAGGGTGGATTCCTGGATGCTCCTTGGAATAAAAAATGAGTAAAAGTGGTTTTCAAAGTATATATCACCTCTCAGTCAGAATAGCGGCGAGTGTTAATGATTTCTGAATATACATCTTTATTCATGAAACAGTTAAAACAAAAACAAGGGCTGTGCAGAATGCATATTTGCAAAAATATAATGGAAAGACTGATCATAGGAAGAAGAGTTTTGAATACACAGATTTGCAGGCTTGTACATTTTTTGACCAAAAACCTCAATATAGCCCTTGTATCTTTCAGGCAAATAATGGCTTTTCTGAATGTGCTCAATTCTCTCTTGGTTTAGCAGAGCTGTTGAACACTTCTTTTAAAAAGTATTCACCATCTCATTATTTGAGGCTCACCATCAGTAGATTAAACCTGATCTAGTAAACACCTGTTTCCTAGCCAGAATCTAGTTAAAAACATGATGCTTTTAAGTAGAAGCAAATTAAATACGAAGGTTCAGGGTTGTTGTGTTTGGGTTTTTTTTTTGTTTGTTTGTTTGGTTTTTTTAAAATACAAGTCCTTTGTGGGAAATAACTCTCATCTTTTTGCTTGTTTTTAAACAAATTAAAATTTCATTACAATTTTCTTATAGGGTATGCATTGTACTTGGCTTCATCTTCCATCCCACAAAGGCATTTGTCCCAGAGTGTTATTTTTGCGAGGCTTTTCAGTGTATTTGGATTTTCAGAGTGGTTTCTCAGCAAATTCAGCATTCTACCAATATATAACATTTCTCTGAACTGGGGTCTGGTACTTCCAGTATACACACGATCAGCATCCTAAGAAGGAATTTCCAAGTAGCTAATGGTGCCCTACTGCTGGCACCGCTCACAGAATTGTTGTTGCCACGTTGAGTACCTTGAAGAGAGCACTTTGCTACTTTGCAGTGTTTATAGAGCGTAACCTTTAGGAAGATTTATCCCGTCACAACCTATGCCAGTTTTATCCTGTGACCACTTTCATAATTCCCGTCTGTCACAAGGCTGCAGCAGCATGCCTGATTCACTTTATGCACTTAATTTCACAATCTTTGGGAGTTTATTACTTACTAAACTTATTCCATCTGTTTTCATTGAGTTTTTGAAGTATGGGCGCAAGCAGGTCTGGGCTAAACCTTTAGAGATGAACTTTGGTAATTTTGTGTCCAAGAGCAGTATGATTTTGGAGTGATAGCCTACCACTTGCTGTGTGTTACAGCCCTTTGGTTTCTGTCCAGTATCGAGTAATTTGAGAGAGCTGTGTGATATTTACCATGGAAGGCAAAGCCAAGGAAATTTCTTGGTTCAACAGAGACAGAGATTGATTTTTGGATGCTGCAGTGCTGTCTGTGCCTCTCTGAGGTAAATCCTGCATGGACGATCCATAAACTTGTCACAGAGGATGGGGACTTAGAGCTGTGCTGGCAGGTGACACAACTGTCCTGTGGTGACAAGATGCTACATGGCAGGTGAGAAGGAAAAATCTCGCTTCAAAAGCAATGCAGAAATCCAAGAGGTGCTTTTCTGAACAAATGACTGCTCTAGTGTCCTTGGGTGTAGTTTTATGGGGAGAGTGAAAGCATGAAAGAGCTGATGTAGTTTAAGGTTGTTGAATAAGATTGAATGCTGACAATAATCTCCTATATGGAGAGATAAACCTGGAGGTTGTGGCAGGCATTTTGTTTTGCAAAGATTTGTTGCAGTCTTGCCATATTTTAGAAGTGTCTGTGGTTCCAACATTCTTTTGCTTGACAATCCTGCTGAAAATAAGGAAATACGTCAAAACAACTCAGCTTGGGAAGGCTGAGGCTCTGCTTCTAGAACCTGGGGCCTAGGGTGCGAAATCCTGTTACCCGCCAAAATTATACAGGGTTTGAATGTCTAAAGGTGCCTAGGAAATGTATACCTAGCAGCGGTGTTCATCGCTGCACAAACTGAGGGAGCAGAGCAGCAGAGGCATTTGGTAACTGAATGAAATTAGAACAGATTGAATTTTCATCAGGGAGCAGACAACTACATGGGAATAGGTTGTTCCTTTCCATTATCTTTGGTTAGAGAATTTCTACTGCCCTGGTTTGAAGCAGGGCATTTTTAGGGTTGATTGAGTAGCTGAGTGTAGTTACACGTACTGCTGTTACACTTCATTCATTTTCACTGAAGTCAGCTGTGCCTGACCAATAAACCTCTGTAATGGAAGAGGGCTCAGAGGAGCTGGGCCAGGGCGACGTGCCCATGAAATTCAGGGAACAATGCAGGATGTGACTGGCCACAGCTGCTGCAAAGAAAGCTGCTTTTATCTCAACACAAAGGGGGCTGAGGCTGGTCTATATATATATATACACATATAGCTATCAATGGTTGTATGGATGAACTGGTGGTGTAAGTGTTTATACCTGAGTTCATTAAAAGGGTGTGAATGTCTCCCTGAGTTAGCCAGAGGAGCATAAGGGGAGTGGCTTAGCCCAACATAGAATATAAAAAATCAGCAACTAGCAAAATAATTTGGAAGAGAGCAATGGGCTTAAGGTGGCTTCAACCCATGTATTCCTTCCTGGTGACTGGTGGTGGCCAGCACTGTAACAGTGAGCACATCGTGGAGTAACGGGGATCTCATCAGTATTACGTTTATCTTGTGTTTTCAGTACATTTTGTACTCTGCTAGATTGAAAATCCTGTGTAAAATCACTTATTTTCAAATAAGTAAATGTGATAGTAAACATTACACCCTGTATGGGTGAATATTTACAAGAACCTGATAAAAAAGTATTGGACTATAACAGTAAGATGGCCAGTTTTGAGTCTATGGCCGTTTCTGTTTTGCTTACACAACATCTTTTTCTCCCCTAAGGCCTGAAAAGCGTAAGGAAATTAGCAGTATAATCTCATGACTTTTCTTCCACAAGCCTTAAGATAGTCACTATAGGGGTGCTAAGTCATTCCCCTGTTGAGGTTTTGCTTACTTATTGTTTGTTTTTAAAAATACATTTAATTCTTCCAAATATCCACCAGAAGATCCTGAACATGAAGTGAAATTTATGTGAAAGAAAAAAGCTACCTACACACAGAAGAAATAAACCTTTAAACACCCTCCAGTGAATGAAATGTCCAACAGAGTGCTGAGTAATTCAAGCAACAGCTCCCCATCGATCAGGATGAATTATTAGGTAGGCCATAGCACAGGTACCATCATCAGATTCCAACAGCTTTGAGGCAGCAATCACATTACAATAACTCCTTCTGAAGATTAGTTGAAAATATTTTCCAGGACCAGAGAGCACATCATAAATCAAAGTGAATAAAAACCTGCAGAATCACTACGGCTTCCTCTGCAAAATAGAAAACATGAGGTGGCAACTGTTGTGAGACAGAACATCAAGAACTACTGTGATGATAACTTAAAAAAAAAAAAGGGAGTGGGGAAACTCAATCTGTGCTTTTGTCAGGAGCCGCCCTAGATAGAAGCGTTATTAAAAAAAATTACTCGTGCCCAACAACAGCGGTAGTAAGCTGTGACAATAATCAGTACAGAGTATGTTGTGTGCCTTGAGCACTAGACTGCTGTAGAATAAAGACAAAAGAATTCAGGAGAAGAGCATCAGTAGAACAGTGGCTTAAGGGGTGTGGGGAAGGCTAGGATTGCACTGACATCATCTGTCCCTTTCTTAAAAAATAGTTTGGCAATTAAAGTTGGTATTGTTTAATTGTAATTCATCACTTCTAGGTTATAATTTGTAATGTTAAATATTAAATTCCAGCCTTTCATCTACAGACTAAATTAGTATATTTGATTTGGAAAAAGCAAGCTGTTTTAAAGTTAAACCTTTCTGTCAGTACTCTCAATGTTACTTCAGCTTTAATCTGCTGAAATTAGCTTTATCAGTGATATTTTATAAAAGAGGAAAATATATTAAAATACCCAAATTCTCCTGTATGTCCTTAATCATTAAGCTCTTTTACGATCCACACCAAGCTTGTCCTATAGAATCAGGGACCATTTCCATTGTCTAGAAGGAAGGCAGACCAGGCCCTTTTGCTTTCTCTGACCCTGGGTTTAATGCATCTGAGTTTCCCTCTGTAGGAAAGTCCCATGTTAAATATTTATCTGTAACCAGCTACTGTATACTTAATACTAAATTCGAAGCAGTGTTCTCTTTCCAGACTAAAACCAAGTATGCTCTGTGTCTGCCTTTTTCAAATAAAAGCGATTCAGATGTTCGCTGGAGTACAAAATAACTAGTTGACATAGGTGCTGAAGTACAAAACTGCTAAAGTCAAGCAGGTGGAGAGACATGGGAGGAGGAATAAAAGATCTAAGATTTGTGCTCACATCAACTTTGAGACCCTGAATTTCACACTTAAAATGAACATTATGTTCACTACACTTCATGGCAAAGCTGAATCCACAGCAGTGAAAGTTCCATTGTGGTTGTCTTGGTGATGTCAGAGGAAGAGTTAGGGTACATTCACTCAATATCATTTCGCTAAGTACAATGCTCTCCAACCCACCCACAGAAGTGAAACAAAACCGCAATTCGGAAGTAACAGAAATATTTTTGAAAGTTGAGAAGAGCAGGGACATTTTTGGATCACTTAATGTTCTTAGTAGTAGGACTAGGTTTTCATACTATATCTTTCTTTTGCAGGACCCAACAAAAAGGATACCTATTATTCAGAAGGACGAAAATCAACAATATTTTGATTTAGCCCCCTGAAATGTCTAAGCACCTAAAGGTAAGGCAAAGAAATCTCCAGAGGTGATTCAGTGATTTTTGACTTTAAGGATTTTAATCCTCTTTCTGGCATCAAGATACCCTCGTCTACGAAAACACAGATCTGTTTCCACAGGGTGGTCCAGGTGGGCACTTTATACATATATCTGTGTGCTTGCACAAGTACATTTAACTCTTTTGAAAGGAACTGATTCCAAAACAGTTGTGCAGACAGAACGAGTTTGTGTGGTGTTAATGGAATAAGTGGAAACAACAAAAGAGATTTGAAAGGGACTATAAAATTTGTAACAACTCTGAAAATGATACTTGCACTCTACCATCCTTCTGTATGGGAGCAAGGAAGTTACAGCTTTTCCAAAGCCGTAAGGAGTTCAACAAAAGTATCAGTAAAAGCTGAGACTGCTTTTATCAAATTGTGAAGTGTAAAGTTGAGGCAATTCAGTCTTGTGATGGAAAAAGCAATCTAAAGTATGAACAACCTTCTAATAATATTTGTTCAGTAAGTCATTCTGCTGATAACAAACAAAGTCAGACTCCTCAGTTTGAATGTTTCCCATATGGAATATCTACTAAAATAAAATGCTTGCTTTATTAGCTAAGTACATGCTGTGAGCTAGCTGTACATTTGCAAAGATATCCTTCTTTGTGCAACTTTATTGAATAAAAATTTCATGAGTATTTTGATTTACTGTGAGTTTACTGTATGTGTTGCACTTCATTTCAATAATATATGATACAGTAATGGAAAGGGTACTTTTAAACATAGAAAATTCTTTCTCCAAAGGCTCCCATCTTTTCCTGTATATATATTTTAGAGAGTTCACAGATGTCATCTTGTCTACTTTCTTGTAGTTTTACCTCTGTGGTACTGTGGGGAGCGATTTTCTGTATGTAATCTCTGATAATGATGTCGCACTGCATTGCTGAATATGGCAGAACTGCTGCTGTTAACATTTTGTATATCTCATTCTTGATCTTGGGGGACTCCATCCTATCCAGTTGTTCATATAGAACAAGTGTAATTACTAATTTATGTAACATAAAATATAAAGGAGATAATCTTAAAGAACCAAGTAAATTTTGAAAGTAATACTTCCAAATCCTTTTCACGTTTCTTATGCTCTGAATTAATGGTGTATTAATGTTCTGGGATTCCTTGAAAAATATCTTTAAGTCTAAAGTGTGCTTTTAAGACTTGTTATCAATCTAAGGTTTTGTTTAAGAAGAGCAGACAAGAAATTAACCTGACAGCCTCACCGCTCAGTCCTGTGTAAGCCCTGTTTTCTTGCTTGTGATTTGCTAGAGAGAACAAATCTGAGAAACCTGCCACTGCTCCATGACCGACTTTATCTTGAGGAACCAGCTGACATCCAGAGGAGAACATTTGCCTGGGCTCCGCACTGCGTGTCCCCATTCTGTCGGGGTGTCTCAGCAAAGAAGTCTGCTCCGCTGGGTCAGATCCAGTCAGATAGTTCATACATAACCCTGTTTTCTCTCCCTCCCTTCCCATCCCACAGCACATGGAAATGGGGAAAAAAAATATAATCCATCACACTACTTTTCAAAGAAAGCCTGTAATCAAGTTTTGATGTCTTTCCTGAGACCAATGTACACACCATTGTCTACAGGTGCTTCTCTGCTCTCTTAATTCCGTGATAATTAAGAAAAAAAAAGGGGAGGGGAGCTAATCAATGTCTTTAGATATTTAGAAGCAGAGGGAGTAGAGAGATGGTATTCATATCGTTTATTTTGGAGTATTTTGGTACAGTTCAGAGGATCAGAATTAGGAACTTGAGTTCCTTCTTTGCTTAAGCAGTCCTAAATGCTGCCTAATGCAGAATGATTTCATTAAATTAAGCCTAAAATAGATTCTGTAAACAACTCCCACAGTTAAGAATTAATGTGGAATCTATTTGATTTTTTGATAGTACTATTAAACTCTTGCAGTATTATTACAAATATCATAATTACCAATTTCAATGACTTAAAGAGCAAAATAATTTATTCTATTAGTTATTTTATAACGTATTACCATTAATACTAGGCAACACACTGTATGCAGCTGCAGTGTCAATTATTTAAATACAATTGGTCTCAATAAACAGGTAGCAGAAAAGAAACTGAACTTCTTGACTTCTCCAGCTGAAATGGATCTACTAGCTTTGTCATATGGAGTTATTTTTCCTGTCTTACTTTACTTATCAGGAATAGATTAATAACATAGCAATTAAAAGAGAAAATAAGAAACAAAGAAGAAAATCCCTTCTCTGTTCTTAACTGGTCTAGTAAAAATGCAAGATCCCAAACTGCAGAAAACCAAACACATTAGTAAAACCCACTCAATACCTATTTCTTTAGAAAAAAAGCCCAAATATATGCAGTATACAGAAATATAAAGAATATAAAGAAATACTTCATAGGTGAGGTTGGAATAATTAGTGCAATTGTACTTTCAAATAAAATAAGAATAAAATATTAATCCTTTAGAAAATTCTGCATTGATCTGTAAATTTATTGGGAATGCACATACAAAAAGCATTTGAGAAGAATGAATCACTATTCCTACTAGTAATAATTAAAAGAATATGAAAGTCCTTAGTGAACATAATTATCAGTATGCCAGGTGCAGAAAGCAATTTCATATTTTGCTGTCATGAAATAATAACTATAGTCGCTTTCAGAAAGGAGATTTAAAATTGCGTTATGAACTTTTATTTTCTTGAAGACCGCTAATGAAACCATTTAATATATTGCTATAATTTATTGATGTGGAACATTAATAGATCTTCCTGTGTTACAACGTTTGTAGAGGTAGCATTTTTTACTTTAAAACATGTTTCACATTGTGAACAAAACAAAATGTTTGTAGATGAAAAAGGTACTCAGTTAATTTATGCAGTTACAGACTGTCTTGTGAAAATATAAACCCAACAAAATAGTGCCAATAACTGGTATCTTCTGAACTCACATTTTTATTTTTAATACATTTAGGAATTAGGTGATAGTATGCAATTTTATGCTGTGTGTAACAGTTAAGTGCAAGTATAGAAAACCCACAGAGTATCACAAAGAGATAAAAACCAAATTATTTTGTCTTGAAAGGCCTAAAATTATGAGACAAGCACTGATAATTATTTATATTTAAATCTTCATTTGAGATACTTCAGATATACTGTAAGTAACCCCAGAATTAAACCCAAATCACAAATAAATGAACTTCACCTGAGATTAATTTCTACCAGTGGAGGGAAATGGGTCCCAACATGTATGACGACAACTCAAGAGAAGTGAAAAATTTTGGTGGATTTCGGAGAACAGCTCATTATACTCACATAATCTCCACAATACATTTTGATCCAAGTCTTCAGGTTCTGTTGAGGTGATAATAGTAGCTTTCTTAGAATAAAACTAACAGTTCAGTTCTTTTCTGTTTTGGAGGACTGAGAGAAACCATCCAATCAAACTGATACCAAGTACATGAGGCTCCAAGGTAACAATGAAGCAGGAACGCAGCTTGGTACCGTATGTCCTGGGGTTTTATAGATTCACTGTGTACTTAGTCATTAATCATATGTGAATAAATATGATTATAACGTAAGTAAACAGAGTCATTAGTGCAACACCTTCGGTTCTACTGTGTTGATTTTAAGAATCAGAATTCAGCTATTCACAGAACGAAATGCTCACCTACAGAAAGTGCTCGGGTTAATGATTTACTTTTCAGTTTGAGGCTGGTCCAGTTCCTTTTTCCTTGTGCTGAAATCAATCAGCTCATCACTTGTTCTAATAGCTGTTTTTACCTGGCATGCATAGGAAGATGCTTTATAGCCCTTACGTGTTACCTGGGGTGATGAGGACTGATTCTTAGGCCTCAGTGAAACCATGTAAATGAGGGTCTACCTTGATGTTTTCACATGTTACAATTTGCAAAATCCTGCAAGGAGCTGATCAAAAATCCTGCAACATTGCTCTATTAGAAGACCTTTACAGAATCCAAACTGTCCAACTGACACCAAACCCACGTTTTTCATAGTTAATACCATGTATTTCTTCTGTTAATGATAACTATAATTGTGATAAACCATTGAGAAAATACAAAGTTTTCTCAAAAAAATTCTAGGGATATAAAATAGAGGTGCAGAATCAGTCTGTATATCCTCTAGTGCAACTTTAATGGAAAGCATAGGCTACTGTCATCCTGGTTGGGTACTAGTATACACAGATCACTTTTCTGCAATAGTTGGAGAGTAATAATAGCTCAAAATCTGAATTAAATTACTTCAGATTTTTCTTGTTTTTCTTAATGTGTCCATCACATGCTTCGTAGTACTCACTAAAAGCTTGAATTTTTTTCCTCACAATTCAGGAAGACTTTGGAAAGAATGAAAAATATACTTTATTTTGTAGCCTTAATGTGTTAGCAACTCTTCTAATCATTAAAAACTATCTCTGGGCTTGTATGAACTCAGCAGCAATTATTTGAGTACCATCTTTTGCATGTCAGCCTCTGCTATGCATAAGGACTACATGTGTGTCCTTAGAAATAGTTGGAAGAGCTTCACAGAGAAGCATAAGTGTGTGAAACATGGGCTTCAGACCGGCATCTCTCTGCTTTCTCTTTTTTTCATTAGAGCTTAGGTAGATATTTGTCTTCATTATAATCGTACTAAGAACTTACTTTAATCTCTGTATCTGAAGTGCTCTTTGAGAATGGCTGGGGAATATAGTCCCACTGTACAGCTGAGCAAAATGATCCATGAAGAATGTGGTCTGGCTGGTTGGTAGATGGCACACGCGAGATGCTGAGGGTGGTACCCAGGGCAGGATCCAGTCTCCTGAGGATGGATGTTTAAAGCAGTGATAAGAATATGAGAACATTTTAAGCCTCTCTTTTTCAGACTCTAATTTTACATCCATTTCCTTGCTGTGATTAAAATGTTATACAGTTAATATTCAGTATAACACAAAATGGATTAATTTTACAGGATTACAACAATATTATAGTCTGCTTGTATCAAAACTTTCAGTGGTCAGGAACCATAGGGTCTAAATAAGTAGGCTAAAATTTTTGTACTGTGAAATACTAATACTTGACATATAATGTGAAGACACTTAACTGATTACTGAATTAGGTTCTGGTTTTAATGAATCTTTCTGAGAAAAGCTATGGGAGAGCCTAGAGAAAACTGGAGAGAAGGTGTTCAAGAGAAGAGGAGGTTTCAACCTGCTTTTCCTTGTGAATGTCCTTTGGCTGTCCTTCTCTGCCGTCTCCCCTCCAAGGCAAGAGGCAGGGCTTACAAGGAAATGCAAAATATATTTGTCTGTGTAATGCTCAGCAAAATGGATTGAGTGTTTGTGTACCAGAGTGAACAAGGTGAACCTAATCTCACCTTTACATTTTCTTCAAGACTCAGTAGGTCGGAGGTGTGAGTCATTTCTAGGGGAGGAGCTTAAACTTGCTTTTGGGGGAGAGCTAAAGAAGTTGTGTTGCAAGTGGTTTTGGCAATCTCACATTCAAAAAAAATATGGACTACTTGGAGAGACTGCAGAAGAGAGCACAAATAATTACTTAGACAGAAAGACAGGAAACACTGAGTTTGTTTAGAATAAAGTGAAGGAGACCTTAACAGTTCAAGAGAATAAAAGCTGTTGAAAGAGGAAGTGAAAAAGAATAATTTGTCCTCCTGTTCACAGTGGACCGGACCAATGAAAGGTTCATTTTCTGTTTCTCTCTCTGTTTAATCTTTGCAATTCTCACCCAGTTATAGGGTGAGATTTTTGTTACTCTTCTGAGCACATGGTCGCTTTCTTTCTTTTTCTTGATTAAAAGTTTCCCGTTTCTGTTCCTTCTTAATTTTCTTCTCTCTCACTTTGTTACCTGTTCTTCCTTTTTGGAGAAACTCAGTTCTTTTCTGTCGGAGTGAGGAGGGGTCAGGTCCTCCCAGACAATGGAATTTCTCACCTGTGCTAAAGGTTCTTCCTCAAAATTCCTCTGTCCTGCTCATTGATGTGCTTACACTTAGACATTGCAGCTGATCATTTCCATGTTGTTCTAATGGAAACCTTGAGTAAAAATAATGAGACATAATTAATTTCTAATTAGAAATCCATATACTTCTAAAAGAAGAATCATTTACATAAAGTGAGAAGCAAAAATCATTGACTATGAAATTAACAATATGAAATTACTCTATGTATTTTGCCTGAAAAATTATGTTATAGCATATCAGTTACATATAGATGAAAACTAAATTCACACTATTGTTATAATAAGCTTCAGATATTGCTCTGGAGTCTCTTTAGATAATTGAAATGTGGACATGAACAAACACGTTTGTACTGCTGGTTTTGTCCAATATTACTGCAGTGGCAAGCAATAATGTGTTAAAACCATTGGACTTTTTACTCTCTGCTGCTAAACATGCAGTTTATGTGGTGGAAAGAAAATCTGAAAATAACCAGAGCTGGTGGAATTGCTGGCCTTGACCAGAGTAGAGAATGTGAGAGCACATGACAGAGATTAAGTGGTGAAAAAGTAATCTCTAGCTCTGCTGTAACAATAAGCCTTGGGCATTTGGAAAATGTGGCAATGGGGATTACACTCGCTACACCTTACAATTGTGTGTAGAATCTTACTCACCATGATCCAATAAAGTATATGGTGGTAAATACTTTAACACAATGAATCACCATAGGATCTATGAGTCAAATTTAACTTTCGCAACTCCCGACTCTGTTTATATTACAAAAGAAATGTGGGCAATTATCCACCTGTCAGTTCCCCTTAGGGTTACCAGGGCCAAGTTCTGCCTTTTTTTTTTCTTTTTTTTTTTTCCCCCCACATTTGTGGCAAAGCTCTAATCCTCCAAATTACCAACTTCACCACTATCAGAGGAGCCTTCATTTTAAAGTATCAGTTTATAGATTATTTAGGGGTAGAGGAGATGAAGAACCCCTCCCTTTGATTTTTCCAAGCTCTTACTATTTCCCAGGCTTTTCCCAATACGAACCATAAAGCACCACAGTGCACATTTTGTGACATCCTTTCATGCCACCACAAGCCGTGAGGTGGCCACAAGTCTCCCAGGCTGGAGGGTAGAGCCGATCCCATCTCAGCCACTGTTTGTGGTTTCAGTGCCCCAGAGGGAGATGCTGAGAGATCCAGTGGGTCTCCTCTATTTCCTCTTCCATTTTCCTTCTTCTCAACCTGCCATAGCAATACAGAGCTAAGGCCAATAGGTGTGTTCGGTTCTTCTTTCAGTCACAGGTGATGTGCAACAGGGAAGATTCTTTTGGCAGGAGTTAGAGATTGCGCCATCAGCTTCTTAGGCAATATTTATTTTCTGGGGCAGATATGCTCTCTAGGACCACTGGTTGTCCTGGTCCCTTGATTATCCATACGAGGTGAGTGCCCATTTAAACTAGGCATAAGGGCCGAAGGAGCAAAACATGCTTGATTTTCATTCCATTGTGAAACTGGGGTGTGTTAAGGCTGATTGCCTCTGTCTGGGAGCTGGGCACGGCCACAAGAATTTGAGAGATGTCAATGTGGTAACCAGGTAGCTAAGCCTTTTTGTAGCCTGGGGCTCTGAAGTTTATTGAGTAATTCGTAAGTTAGACTTTGGAAAGTTCTGTGTATTTTAGTTGAAACAGACATCTACAAAAGATTTTGTGTGGTATTGCAGGACTAGCCACGCAAAGCTGGGAAGGGAAAGCAACTGAGGGAAAGCAAAGGAACTGAAAAGAAGCTCCAGATATTTGTGACCTGTAAACCTAGAGAGATCTAGATGACTTCTCTTCGGACAAGCATAGTTTGTCTAAAAAAGAAAAATCTTTCAGTTATCGAAAGCACAGATCTCTGATTTAAGAGAAAATATTAAAATTATTGAAGAAAACAAATTTAAAGAAATTTCACACACATGCACAATAACTTGTTTACATAAAAAACAATTAAAGGCTGAGTGTGATAAAAGGATTGGCAGATTCTGGCAGTCCGTGTGCAGTAGCGTGCAGTGCTGGTGGATGAGATCCCCCTCTAGGTCTACTGTCTCACAAAAAAAACCCCAGCAAACACCACCATATTTTATCCCTCAAATATTTTCTTTCTATCTGCTCCTCTCAAATGTGCAAGCTTCATTTAGTCTACTGTTAGGCAAGGGAGATTGAACATGAATATATACAATTACCACTGTATTTGAGATTTTAGACTGTTTTCTGGATATTTTATTTTTAGTGGGATGAATATAGAAATTTCTTTTGTGATTTTTATGTTACAATATAGACTCTGCCACTGTAATTACATTAATTTACAGCCTTTTTGTAGCTCTGTCATGTTTAATCTGTGTAGGTTACGTTTAAAACTATGGCAGATACGTGCCCCTGTGTTCCTACGGTTCTGATCACTTGGTTTGGGGAACTGCTTGGTGCATGCACTACTCAAGAATCAGTCTGTGATTCTTCATGTGGAAGAATATATAATTTTTATATATTATTTAGAGGTATTAGTTATTTTTTACCTAATTTGATGCTGTGTTCCCCTATAAAGTTATTATTGGTTTATTGTACAGTGCTAGTGTTTGTGGGGTAACTCGTGTTTTACGGGTTTAAAAACTGTTTCTACAAATTTGTATTTAGGAATACAAGCAGTTGACGTGCATTCATTTTAAGGATGATTTCTCATTCTTTGGACCTCACTTCTGCTGACAAGTTTACATGTGCTTCTAAAATTCCTATAACTTTTTCCTGAACCTTGAGAAAGTATTAAAGCAAACATCTGTATGCATGTGATATTTTTTAACACCTGTGCTAATGAAGGACTCAACATTTACATTCTCAAAGCTCGGTAGCTAAATGAAAAATAACTGTATGTTTCCAGTCAAAAACCCCTTTTCATTAAAAATCTATTAAAGCTGTTAAAAAGTATTTCAGCAAAACTTCTGACACTTTTGAAATGGTTGTATGTGAATTGTCATGGATGTGCTTTTAAAAGTTTCACAGTTCAAATATAAAATTGGAATTAAAGCAATAAAAAAAAGTAACAGTGGCAGTGGCTAACATAATGCCACAAGGAAAATCGCATTATTTCAAAATATTTTTCTCTTAACTACCATGGAAAGAATTTTTCACTATAATGAAACTTCCCAATTATGTGCTTAAAAAATGCAGCCAAACATAATTAATAGTGCCAAAATATAACTTTAATGGCAATGTATAAATGCCAGTAGGGTGAATATCTGACCTTGGTATTATCTTCCTACAGACATCTAACTTTCGCTATGTGCACCTTTCTGGGAAGCAGCTTGTCTATGCCAAACAAGCAAAATACATATTTCTAGAGTCTCAGTTATTACCATGGCAACTGATAATTGGTATTAAGAATTATTTAACTGATAAACAGAACTGATTTTTATCCTTGTTCACAGAACATGTTTGGTTTACAGAAATTAGTTAAAAATGTTTAGGCATGGATAGCACGATAAGATGTGCAATACTGATGGAGGGAAATGTCATTGTAATTGTTTTTATGACTTTAAATACAATACATATTTGTCAAATAAATGCATAGCACTTCTATTACCTCAAAGGTTCAGTATACAATAAAACCATTCTGCTTTGTCTAATTTATTATTCTTTTATTTGGAAGCTGCCTTTTTATTTTTTTCTTTTTTTTTGTTTGGTAGTTGATGTCTAACCCTGTTTCCATTATCTCTCATCTGTGGTATTTCCCAAGTTTACAGTAAAACTGAGCAAAAGATTAGTGAGTGAAAAGTTAGACATTCGAATGAGCAAATTAAAGGCAAAGTCTTTTCACAGCCATAGTTATTTACAAGTTGTATCTCACGCTGAGTTGTATCCTGCACTTTTTACCACTGCTCGGTAGATTATCCTGAAATTTGGGAAAGTTTTTATCAACTCCAGGCTTTGCTGAATATGAAGCTCAAAAGATCATTTGCTTGAGTAAAAACTGTGTGATTAACTTCATAATTCATTTTTCTTATCAATATCTTGCTTCAGAGAAGTATCTACTAACCATTCACATCTGTAGCACCTTATACTCAAGGATTATGTTTAATATTTTGATTTACTGCCTGCTGTTCCCAGAAAATGAGTATTAGTCAATTGTTTTCCAAATGAAGGAAACAGTGATTAAGTGGTTTGTGTAATGTTACCTAGGAAGGCAGTAGCAGAACTGGTAGCGGGTGTCAAAGCTTTCAGACCTTTCAGTAAAACCACTCTCCCATGGTTCGCGCAGATTCCCATTTACAGGAAGACTCTCAGAAACGCTGATCTAGTGAAAACCATCTTGTACGGTGATGGGCTGATGAAGTAGATCCCTTTAAGGCTATCTCAGGGGAGTGAGACTAACAACCAAGCATAGATACCACATAGTCCAGCTGCTGTAAACTTGCCTAGCTTTAATTTGCTTCTGAGTGGGAGAGCTTATTAAGTCAGGCTGAACACAACGCCAACAGCTCTGTGCTACTTTTGGGAGGTGCTCTTATACACACCTCTTTTGGGGATCTGCCGTGCTGGGGATCTCTGTGCCACATTCTGTTGCGTGATGTGCCCAGCTTTCTTGCTTTTTTTTTGTCTGGCCGTGGTTCAAATAATTTTCTACTGTCCATTTGAATAGGTGTGCACATGTCTACACTTAAGTCCTATGGTGGCATCTCTCTGAATTACGCTTTGTGTGTACTACTGTAAACAGCAGAGTACATGGAAAGTTGTCAAAAATATTATTACTGTGGAAATTGAAAAGAACTATAGTGTGAAAAACCAGTTGAAAGATCTTGCATAGGAATTTAAAGAGAAGTTTAGTAAACAAAGTTGTACTTTGAGGCATAAGGATCTCTTGCAAGGTTCCATGTGAAAAAGGCATCATGTGTGCTTCTTTCACCCTTAAAATGTATGAAAATGCTTGATTTTAACTTTGCCATAGGAGTTCTTCTCTTAGCAATTTCCCTCTAGTAATTTCTCTTTCATAGCTCAGAATACTAAAGTAATTAGCATTTATAATAAAAAACCCTAAGCTTTAAATATGTTCACCATAGGAAGGAAGTATTTCTATCAACTAAGACAGAGTTCTCTGACCTAGAAAAACTGTCTGTAGTCCAGCACTGTATGAGCTATTTCTTTATTTTGACATTTTAAATGAATGATAGGCTGTTCAAAGGGTAGTTGGGTGGGAGAATTAGGCTGTTTTATGGAGAGAATTAATTTATGCCTGGGGCAAATGTAAACTTACAGACTATAGTGGATCTGTGATATATTCAGGAAGTTATGTGGTGAGGTAGTGGAAATACGAGTGAAGGGAAATGAGTCCTCTGAGGAATTTTTTTCTTACGCTTAAGCAGGATTGTTCTGAATACTATTTAAAACATTCTCCTGGATATTTTGCATAGTGTTTGAAAATGCTTTGCTTTATTAATCTCAACAAAATCTACTTTCACTAGAGAGCCATAACAGGAAAAAGGTATTTCTTTGAGAAAATACACACAGAAAGGAAAAAAAAAATTAAGAAGGTGCCATAAACCACATAATTATCCCAGCAGTAAGATTCCCAAAGCTGCTGCCTAAAATATTATTGCAAAATGAAAAGAAAATAGTCACCAAATTTCTTCGCTATTAATTTGTGTAGATGGCAGCAATGCTTCGCAGCATTCTTGGTACAATTGTGTTCCAGTTTAAAATTAACACAGTTCTCTGGAAATACAGCTGTATAAGGATGAACTCCTGGTTCTGATTAACACAGTATTTTATTGCTAACTTTATTAGTTTCATGGCAGATAAATCATATAGGCATGCAATTTATCTGATAACAATTTCAAAATAAATCAGATAATGATACGTATAGAAATTACTGCAAGCGCTTCAAGGATTTGATACGTTTTATGAAGAACATTTAAAGATTATTTATACAATGAAATGCTCACTGTGCTCCCACAGACAGCACATTACTGTTTAAATGAAATATATATAAATAAAATATGAAATAATATGGATTTAGACAATTTGTTAAGCCCAACTGTGTTTGGAAGATGCAGCTCTAACTTTCTACATTGATGCCTGGTTTAAATATTGTAAGTCTTGTCATGTGTTGTAAGTTATACCAAAACCAGCATATACAATGAGTTGGTGGTTATAGACCTTTGGTTTACACAGACACTTGTAGAAAGCATAATGGATGTATGATTTCTTGTCTGCTAAGTTGTCAAATTACAGCGCTGTTTCCATTATGCAAGCACTTGATCTTGCAGAGGGTGGAACATTTCTCTATTGCACACTTGCGCTGATAATGGATGTTGGTCATCTCCCATGCAAGCTTGGAGAAAGAAGCAAAGAGGCTGTGTGTATGTATGTGGGGCAACCGGAATTTATCTGGAGAGCGTAGCTTATTTGTTAGCTTTTGTTTCTCCCAAGGAACTTTTCTGCTGTAATGGCACGCTTAAATCTGTTAGCATGTCTCCCACCATAAAGACCGAGAAATGCAATTAGCAAGTTGTTTACAGCAGAGCTGCAACTGCTGTGACTAAAGTGTTATTGATAGAGTGAATCAACTTCTGTGAGAATTGTTTTCTGAAGATGAGTTTAATAAAGGTTTGATATGATGCTATAACTTAGCCTTGATTAGGTATAATGTAAGACTCAGTATTATTGCTTTACTATCAAATTACTTCACATAAAAGTGACGTGAAATTTTGCCTACATTATTCCAGATAGTTAAGCTTGTACTTACCACTTTTAATCCTAAGCGGTTCCACTAGCCTTAGAGCCTAGAAGCTGCTTGATGCTAAGCATTGTTGAAATTTCATTTATTTGGATGCCTGAATCTGAAGGAAGGAATGATAATAACTTCCATACTTAAGGTAGAACAATTTTCTGCTTGAGAGTGAAGTCAAAAGGACATAAGTGAAATGTGAAAAGTGTGATGAAAACTGGTGTGATGAAAACTGGTGCGTGCAGCAGAAGAAAGAGTAAAATTAATGCTGCCTCTTTGATAACCTAGCGCCAGTCATCTGTTTTTTAAAATCTTTGCCAATGCTGATAGTCACAACTCATGCATAAACAGGAGTTGATTTTATCAGGCTTGTGCATTTCGTGTATGTGTATGTGTTCTCCTTGTTGCCGTAGTAACTGGAGTAAAGTTGGCACTAGCATATGTGCTTTCATCTGAAAAAATAATATCATTTATGTCTACTATGCCTAAGGAAGGAAGCTTAGAGACATAGCCAATAACATAAGCCTAACTTTCCCAAGACAGCCATAAAAAACATAACAATCAGCTTAAACCCTTCCCCAGTGATGAGTACATGTCTCTTTTCTGTGGTAGTTTGAGGTTATGATTTCTATCTTTTGTTCATCTTTTTCAGCATTGTGAGAAAGAATTGTTAAAACCCTGAAATGTGCTTTTGGATGCCTGGTTTTTGCTCTTCGATGTGCAGTTAATAGGCTGAGGCCCCATGGGAAAGTTAACTCACCTGTCTGTGCCTCCATCTTCCCTCTGTAAGTGGATATAACTGTACCTTTTATAAAGTTATGGAGATGCTGTTCATGAAAACCATCAAGTAAGAACTGAAATGGACATATGGCCTTATCTTGTATGCAATATAAATAACTTATAAAGCAGGAGGCAGGAAAGACTACATCAGGCTGAAAATAAACAGTATGAGCTTGATTTCCAATAACTCCATGGTAAGGAAGATATGAGTCCTGTTTCTTTTATTGTTGAGAGGCAAATTACAACTCTATTTATGATCAATCTGATCACCATACTGAAAGATGACCATTAATTTCATGCACATTCAAACGCAGTGTCGCTTCCAGTCTACAGAATTTGTGTACATCCAAACAAAATTTTTATTGTCCTCTGTGTGTAGAATTTTATTTTTAAGCCTAAGGATGTGTACAACTATACAGATTTTTCATGGGATAGAAACTTGCACAACTTGGATTACACTTCCTTCTCCTTCTTTCCAAGCTCATGATATTTACCAAAATAGCTCAGGTGTTTCTGCAGTATTTAGGTATTGGGATGAAGATCTCTCCACCTAGAGGAGCCAATACTGCATGATGCTGGGAAATTTGTCAGATCTATTTAATCAATGTTTTATAGTTATTCCTTTACGGTTTCTCTCTTTTTAGGATGAAAAAACAAAAACCACACCACAAATTCTTTTGTTTATCTATCAATGAGATCTGCTCAGGAACACTGCCTTTTCCTTTTGTTGATGTGTAAAATCTCTAATTACTGTTCCCATCAGTAATCTCAGTACCATTCAGTCCAAGTTCTACAAAATCTGTCATCAAAACTGTACTTAGTGAATCTTTTTTCTCCATTCTGCTTTGTTCTCTTTTCTATTGCTTACTCCTTTATAATGTTGTACAGATGACTCATGTAAACATTGTGGCTGTTTGCCTTGAATGCTGTAGTCTATGTTTTTGATTCAATATCCATGCTTTGACATTTTCCTCATCACTGACTGTTTGAAGATTTCACAGAAGAGGCTATAATTTGAATACAGCCTTGTGTTTACCCTCTTGAGAGCTGTTTATCTTTGAATGTTAACAACCCAAAACTTTGATTACAGATGTTTCCATGTTTCTGTGGCCCTAACATATGTAAGAATCACACGTTAACTTCCCCTGGCAAAGTACAAATACTCAGCAGGACACAAAGGAGTGTCTTTGTATCCTTCAAGAATACACCTGCTTTTCACCATAGAGTGGGATTAGTCATTCCAGTCGATGATGAAACAAGTTGTGAGAAGGCTGTGAACCTCTACACCCTCGTGCCAGTGGCTACGTGTATGGTTGGAGGTGATAGTAATGAGTGTGGACACAGGAGTGTTACTGGCTGTATGAATCTGCTGTGGTAATACCAAGCAGGAGCATTCAGAAACATTCAGCTGGAATAAGTTTGTTAGACTTTAAAAAAAACAAAACCAAGCTATTAATAATACTAATCTTGGTTTTGGCTCTTCCTCTAACACATGAGGACTAAGGATGAAATTTTGAGCTATACGAGGGCTTTGAATAAGTAACGCTGTTATTGGGGTACCTGCCTTAGCATATGATGGTGACAGAAACATAGCAGAACAGGTCAAATGGCTTTGAAAGTCATTTGGGAAGAAGACACTGAGCAGAAAGTAGGATGTGGGCAATTAAAATTTACTTCATGCTTACATGGTAACTGAAAAAAACCTATTTGGTAGATGTAGGGCAGTATATTGGAAAAAATGAATTAATTTTTGTCTTGCTGAACCAGCACTTCCATCATCATTTTATGTAATGATGTTTCTGAATATTTTTAGATACTGCCTGGTGCATCCTGTAAATGGTTAATTCTGGCAAAGAAGGATTTGAGGACATCACAATTGTTAATAATCCTTTGAGTAAACCATTAGAATTAATTAATTACTTAATTAGATCTTAATTAATGATTTACAGTTGATCTTCACCTATCAGCACCATGGATTTGATCTTCCTAAGGCTTGTATTAGGCACTATGGCACCTTATTAATTCTGATGTAAGAAAAAATAACTGAAGATGTTAGGAATTCTATGAAACAAGCTGCTGGTGGAAAGTCAGGGTTGCTGAAATCCTTCTGTCATAGAGGATCCACTATCTTTCCTCTAAGTCAGATTTAAAAGTTGCTGCCTCTTCTGCTGAATTTTTCAGGCCAACATCTGTTCTCTTAATTCTGGCTTCTGAGTAGGTTTTTTTTCCAGCACATTCACATTTCTAAACTGCTCAGCAGAGAGTCAGTTCTGTTTCCTTGTGAGTAAGGCTACGGACAGAAGGTAGAGATGGCAATCCTGTTTCGTAGAACAAATTAAGCCAGGTCATTAAGAAAAAAAGGCAGTGTCTGAGCAATCTTTCTTCTTTCAATAATGATTCCTGGAGTTTTCAAGAAATGATGTTGATGGGTGTTTATTGTATCAGAACTTCAGAAGAAAAAAAATAAGCTTAAACCAACACCACTGTGGGTGATTTGTGCCCAGCTTGCCTGGCACCCTTGGAGCGACCCATGTCTGCCTGACACAGCTCTTGACTTGCCTTGGTGGGAGAAATACCCGTGTTTGGTAATGCTTCTGCTCATAGGTGCAGTAACGTAGCGTTGACTGGTGCTGGTGTGAGCTGCTCTCGCTCTCCTCCTCTCTCTCCTCAGGAGAGGATTTTTTTCAGAAATTTGAAGCAAGGGGCTCCCCGCTCAAGCTGGTGCATTTGGGTGTTTGAGCTAGTGCAGAAAAGCTCTGAGCAGCATATATAGAGCTCAAAAGTGTCAAGCAGTCTGAGTCAAGGTGGTGGAGCTGTGTTGTGTCAGAGTTGAACCCTAGATTTGTTAGGCAGCTAACCACCAGGTTGGGAGCTGGCAGCAGGGATTGCAGGGGAGGGCTTACAGCACAGACCCTCGTAGGCCCTCAGGCTAATCTGGATGTGGGATGCTCCAACAGCAATGCAGTGTGTCTAATGCTGCTTGAGAAGTAGCATATAGTCTATTAATGAGATCACTGAGAGTAAATTATATTATTAGACAAGGTTTAACCATGGAAGAATGGCTTCATTTTATCCTAGTCATGTAAGGACAAAAATATTTCTATGATAGAAATGGGTATGGAAGGGAAGCATACACAATAACATTTCAGAATATATTTTTCAAACATATGTTTGCTTTAGTTTTTGTTTGTTTGTTTGTTTGGTTTTGGTGGTTTTTTTAGTTGTTTTTTACTTGCTTCAGTGTCTTCCTCTTCAGGAGGATGACACCCTAAATGCACTGTTGTACCCCAAGGCTGACACTGCCAGTGAAATTCTCCTCATCCTCCCTGCTTCTGTTGCCAAAGCATTTTCTGACGATCCTCTACTGCCTTTATCTGGCAGGGTGTGAGGTGCAGAGAAAAAAAATCTTTGTGAATTCTGCTGTTTCTTGGTCAGTCTGGAAAACATGAGTTTCCTTTCCAGCCCTGTAAAGGATTTGTGTTCTTTTTCCCCCAGCAATGATTAGGCAATGGGAAATCACAGGATAAGAAGTTTACTGTTCAGTTTTTTGTTCTTCCCCTCATGGCGAAATCTTCTTAATTACCATGCATCTTTCAGCTTGCCTGTCTGCTTCTGTCACAACTCTCTGAAGATACAATGGTAAAACTTCATAATCACCTTACTCAACTCACTGATAGACTATAAGCTTCTTAAAAAGACAAATATGCCTCCACAGTTAATTAAATGGGGAAAGACAATGTTGACACCCATGTACAATTAACTTCACTGGGGTCCTTTCTGCGGATGTTGTGGTAACAAATGTCCATTACTGGAAATCTAGCAATGGTCCGAGTGCCTCATGCAGATCACTCAGAGCCAAGATCTTTTTATTCTTAGGGAATGGATCAAGATTCAAGAGACCTGAAGCTATTTGGAAGGAGATGAGACTAGTTCCAGTTAAAGCAAGTTGCTCAGTGCCTTTTGCAGCTGAGGGCAGCCCCCATCCCCAGCACAGTATTTAGCTGCTGACCACTTAGCAGTCAGCAGTGTTGATAGCTCCTGCTTTCTGACACAGGATGGCTCAGCTGCTGCACTGTGAGCTTCATGCAGGTCTCCCTTATCATCCCCAAAATTTTCAGCTGCTACCAATGGTCCCAGGAGTGCAGTGCAAACCCAGCTCCCCATCAGCATCGTTTCACGGGTGTAGAGGGAGTGTGGCACATAGTGAAATTAAATTTCTTTCATGAAGGACTGGCTTTCTCATCTTCCTTGCCTAGTGATGCTGTAGCTAGTGTCAGGGTCTGTGCTGCTGGCAGACTTACTATGAGAGCTCCTTATGAGGCCTAGTACTCAGCAACTGACTTGGAAAAGCAGTTTTGAAATCATAGCTACATATTTACAATGATTAATATTACCACTGAGCCTTATCTCAGTTATTCTGTCTAGAAACAGCTGAGCAGAGTTTAGAATAGTAAATGAAGAACTGAGGGAAACGGAGTTTTCCCCTGAATTTCATAATAACTTTTTGATATCTGGCTTCTTCTGTGATGGAAGGATTCTTAGAGTTTGTGGGGAAAAGGCCTGGAGAAATTATGGTTTGATCTTCAGTAGAAGACTCTCAATTGAGCAGGTACTGACACCTTGATCATTTAAAAACTATAATTAATGTGCTACAGGGGAATTTGATACATTGTCAGACCTTAGGAAAGTATAATACTTTAATATGCCTAAACACTTTTCATGAAATTGAGCTTTCCTGGTAAAAGTGTTTCCTTTGAGGTTTTACAAGGTACAATAGTTAGGCAAATAATGTTTCACATAGCCATCTTACAGTTTTACTTCCTTTAAAAAAAAATTTTCAAATGATGCCAACCTAGTTCTGATGAATATAGGTTAGCTTGAATTTGTATAGCTGCAGGAAGGATATAACTTTACTGGCTTTGAAGCAGAACTGTTTGGAAAAATAAACACCTGAATAGCATGTACTTGCAGAGTAGCCGCTTCCAAATCAGTGTAGCTATGCAGCTGTGTAGAAACACATTCTAAATTGTGTGAAGTTCAGCAGATTGCTAAAAGCACGTTTGAACTTCCTGTCAATGCTGTTAATCTCTGTTAATAATGCTGTGAAAATCTGCCTGAATTTTTAAAGTGATATATACTGTATATGAAGTTAAACTGCTCTTATAATAGTTTGCACTTTGTGATTCACTGGGCAGTGGTTTAGAAGAAAATTATCCAAAATGGTCCGTCAGCCTATTTATTAGATAATTACAGACATTTTGCTAGCTAATGTGCAGTAGTGCACTGAGGTTTTTCTGGCAGCGCTTCTGCATTCAAAAAGGGTAAATGGAAGCTGCTGAATCCTTAAAGGACAAAGTACAAAGTGTGACGAGTATTGTCTCAGTCCTCCCACAGGTATGTAATTATGAACACTGTGTATTGGAAAGGAGGATAAAGCTACTTCACTATTCTGTTAACATCCCACTTCTTTTTGATATAGCAAGAGAGAAAAGGGTAGGCAACTGAACCAAATGTTTTATTATTTATCTTTAGGGGAAATTACACTAGAGGCTTGTAGTTAAACTCCCATGACTGAACCCTTGACTACAGCTATAGGTTGTACTTGTAGTATTTCCAGTACTGAAAGGAATAAAAAGGAAAGAAAGGAGGAGCCTCTTAGGAGGCTAGCAGGTTTTTTTTCTTTCCAAATTTGTTATATTTCCAACCATTATTTCTTTAGTTGCATAGGTATAGTGGGAAGGGAAAGAAGTGAAAAATCCAGCAGAAAAAATGATATTTTGCTTGAGGGTAAGGTAGAGCTTCCATGAAATTTGTTGGGAAAAATTCCAGAATCAGATCATCAACCAGCATGCAAGTGGAGCCAAATACACTATGCTGACTGGCCTACTCTCTTTGCTGTGTTTTTCTTATGCTTCTGCACTGCCTGGTTAAGCTGCAGAGAAAAATCCAAGGGGCCAAAATACTGTCTTGTATTCATAAGGATTTAAAATGGTGTGTGTAGTTGAAGAAATAGCAATATATTTCAGCATCCACTGCATATATACTCACTTTCCATATACAGATGTGTCACTTTAAACCTTGCCTGACAAGCTAAGCTAGAGTTCTAGGTGTATGTCCTAAAAATTCAAAGTGTTTTGAAGTTCAACATATGGATCTAATTGAAATTTTAAAATCCTGTGCTCTTTTTTTCACTCTTCACATTTATGGTTCCCAAGCAAATAATTCTGGAAATCTTGGAAGAACCATGTTATGATAGCAGCACCTTGATGTCAAGTTCATTTGATGATATACTAGTGAATTTTGTTTCCAAGATTTCAGAACTAAAATGCATGAAATGTAGTTCCCATGTTCATGCCCAATTAGGTGACCTGCTTTTCGAAGTTGCTCCACTTCTAGCATCTGCCTTCAAATGTTGGCAGTGGCATCTATAAAAAGTGGAGATGAACCACTCTTCTTTTTGAAATTTTGCTAGTAGCAATTAATAACTTGTTTAAAAACAAAACACAACCGAAACACTTAAAGCTGCAAATAACTGCAGGTTTGAGTCTGTAGGTAGCAGGTTTTGAAGCTTAACATACAGAAGCAAATATCAAATAGTAATTTTGGAATCAAAAGCTTTTGTTTTCTATCACAAGCACCAAGTTTGAGTTGAACTTTTTAAAGGCGGAAATATCTTACAAGTATGATGAGATTCCATTGAGCTGAGCATCTAACAAGAAATACTCTTAAGCAGCAAAAATGTTAAGTGGAGCTGCTATAATATAGTAGGTAGAATTGTGATTAGCCTCTCTTCTGAGCAGCAATGAAGAGGTGACACAATCTTCTGATGCCTCAAGCTAATCAGGAGTTTGAAGAAAGAATAGTCAATAAATACAGAACCAAGTGGGTATAGGGGGATACTTTAGCTATTCACAAACTGCATGTAAAACTGTATTGAGTAATCAGGTATAAATCCCAATGGGTGAATAGATGCAGTGGCTGCTCCTGCAGTGTTTTAATTCGGAGGTTGTCAGTTTGAGGAATTTTCTGCATGTGGAATGGAATAACAATAAAATAATGGGAGCTTTCAAACTGGTAGAAAGTTTTGCAAGGGGAAATAATCAAGACAATTGAGATCCTGTCACTAGTTTATTAAATCAACAGCTACTCTTTTTATCTGGGCCTAAACAAAGGACAAACCTCGAAGCCATTTGCTTCAAGTAAGCATGAGCAGAACTGTACATACTACTTCTACTTCAGTAATAAATTGAGGTATTCATTTTCATAGAATTCTCTCCGTTTTGATTTACATATATAGCATATACATTTACAATACCTGAATAAGTTACTTATATGGATTTCTCATTTTTATATGACACACTATCTGCCACATACCTTAGGCTAGACACTTCTTTCTTTCCTGTTGGGCACTCTTGGGCATTCCAGGCTCCTGCTAAAAATTGTTAATATTTAAAATCTTCAATATGTAGTTCTGATAATGCTTTAAATGTATATGAAAGCCTTTATGGGTTTTTGCTCCTTGTCTTTTTCCTCTGAAATGTTGGTTATTATCAAATTTATCCAGGGTTCAGTACAAAAATACTGTTAATCCCCAGCACAGATCAACCGTGCAGCTGCACCTATTTTGTGTCCTCATTGTTTGGTGTTACTAGGAATATGAAGAGAACTTGCCTCTGAAAAGGTGATGCTGAGAGGCCTTGACTTGCTCTTGGCAAGAGGAACGTGAGTTAAGGGCACATTTTTCTCCTTGAAACTTCCAGAGAACGAGCAGGAGACTAGTTGTGTGGGGGTTTTTTTTTGTTTGTTTGTTTTTTTTTAATGTTAGTATTCTAAGTGCTGTCATCAACAGTAGACGGCAAAGTAGTTATGTTATAACTTCCTAAAATCCAGCTCTATGCAGACATTGAAGAAGGGGGTGCCACATAGGAAGAAATGAGAAAAAACTGCTCTAACTACTTCAGTCTATTTTACTCAAATACGTTACTGAGGGCAACACTGTTTCAAAAAAAAAGGTTTGTGCCAGAAACTGTCTGCATTGGTATTATAAATGACTTTTTAAAAAAAATTATGTTGTCATGTGCCTACTTCTAACTTGAATAGTACTGAAATTACTTGCTTCTCACTGCAGTTTTGGAATATGTGACAAATAAGTTTACGTCTGTTTTTATTTACCACAAAACTTTATATTATAAGCAGAAGTTAATGTCTTTTAATAATTACTGATGCAACTCCAAACTGATTTTAAGATTACTATAAAATATTCAGGGAGGAAGGGGGGATGTAGTGAGCCAGGTAAATTTAGATATATTTAGTAGAATAAAATAAATTTAGTAAAAGAAGTAGAGAGTTGATAGTTTCTGCTGGCTTGTGGCTCTTGCTGTCTACCATTTAGTGAAATGCTCAGAACAGAATTTGTTGTTTCACTTTCCAACAAGACCTCTTGTTTCTCTCCGTATACAGTCTTAGAGGGAAATCATATTTACAGTTTGCAAGATCACCTTAATTTCCATGACAACTGCTTCGGAAGTCAAATGTACAGGATTAGTAATTGTTACAATGTCAACCAAAGGAAGAACAGAGAAAAAAAATTGTTTGTGAAAGATGAGTGGCTTTAAAGATTTTCATAAACAACTGGTTGGTTTTGACCTTGACTGTAAAAGCGTGTCAGACCAATTGTGGGTCTAAGACAGTTTCCTGACTCTGAGAACGGCCAATAGTAGGTGCTTGGAAAAGAGTGTAAAAGTAAGCCAAGAATATAGCAGCTTTTGTCTTGGCAAATTCTTTATGGATTTTTTCCATATATTTTTTCTGATGTATTTTTCAAATTCAACCATTATGGGTCACTTAAAGAAAAAAAACCAAACTTATATGCGTATTTAGGTATTTTGTACCTCTAGTTCTCTGTAGAAACCTGCAATGTTTCTTTAGATGTGTTGGGAGGCTTTGGTGAAGTTAGGTCTGGCAGGGGTCAGAGAAAGATAAATGTGGGGCTGGGGATGAGGGGAAGCTTTGGGAGGCTGCCATGGAGGACTATGAAGAGACTTTAGGAGTTCTGAGCGTCTGTGGGAAGAACATGAGGGAATCATCGAAACTCAGAAGTGATGCAAGAACTGGCCAGTGGGTCATGGTGGACTGCTGGAGATTGCTGGTGAAGGGGGATTCTCGGTAAGGAAGGTTAACTGGGAGTGCTCAGAGTATCTTCGAAGACTGAGGAAGGGTTTCCTTCTCTTGCTCTTAGGCCAGTTCCTCTCCCAGTCCCCTGTGATTGGAGACCACTATATCTGCACTTGTAGCGACATTCTCCACTGCTCACACCTCCCTGTAGCAGCCCTTGTGTCTCTGGGGTGGCTGCTCCGGGAGGGAGCGGCCTTCCATAAGGAAGGGAGCCCTGGGCAGGTGTTCTGATGCTGCCAGGATGGGGCTGGGGTAGTGGCTCTTGCTGCCGTGGGAGGCTGTCTCCCAAAACAGTAGCTGAGTCTGGATGCAACTTCCCAACGCTCGCTCAGAGACTGCGGAAGGAGGTAGACCGGTGTGGCTCTATGGACACGTGTGCTACTCCAACAGCCGATCCCTGTTTCCTTTGGTGCAGGGGAGTTTGCCTGGCTTTTGCTCAGGGTGGCCTGAGTTTTCTCTGGAAACATAGATTTCTTTTGCTTGATCTGATCTGTATTAGCGAGCAGCAATAGCAGAGGAAATACAACTACCTTCGCAAGTCTTTATCTACTACAGGAAAGAAAAAAAAAATTAAAAAAAATTGTAAACTGTGGCAGATTTTGGTTGTGAGCGTATTGTCTAGAATAAGGCAGTAGTGAAAAAAAAAGGTTAAAATAATGTTGGTGTATATAGTTTTTTGCATAGTTTTCTGTTGCTGTGTGTCAGTGCATAATATTAGCTTAATAAGAGACTCAATAGACACAGATAGATTTTTAAAAAGTATATGATGTCCCCTATATCATGTCCCCAAGAGCTAAATATCTGAGCAAGATGTAAAAATGTTGGGTTTTCTTAGCAGAATGGGTTTACTGTTAAGGATAAAATGGTCGCTATCTGTTTACTGCATTATGTGGCCAAGACAACAGTGGAAATGAGGATAAAAATACCCTGTCTGCCAAGTTCCATGGCAGGCATGGTCTGTGATGCTCATAAAAGGTAGCAAGAGCTGTTTTTTGCAATATAGATCAAGTGCAGCTGATACCCACACAATTCCTGTGCTCTTATGCCGCATTTGAAAGCTGTGAAAGCCAAGTATCACTGATAAAAAGGATATATTCATTAGGAGAAAATGACAAACATTTTGGCATAATCTTTACTTATGTTGTAGTGATAGCCTATGGATCTACTCATGTAAATGTAGTGACTTATTGGTACTGCGGTGACGTATAGGAGATCTAGCAGGAGCCATGCAAAACCAAGAGGTTTACCTGTACAGCATCTTCAAAATACACAGAAAATACTGAATGTGTGTGAAAAACAGTCCTCTTCATCCTGTTAGTTATCCTGTATGGACTGAAGTGACAAACGTAAGGCACCATTAAGTCCTGCTTACCTAATTATTTGGCACTAACTAACTTGCACGTTTCACTGGTTACTTAATGGTCTATAAAATAATGACATCAACATTTTCTTTAGATGTCACATGATGTGTTTTGTACTCGTACAACATCAGTTTATTATCACTGTTTACAGCTTCTGATTGCTGTAGTTCTACTCTGTTACTGTCTCTAAGAGCTACATAGGCATATAATAAATAAAGTCTGTAACTAGAAAATTGTTATTGAGTTTAGGCTTATGAATGTCGTGCACAGCTTTTGCTTTATTGTGGCTAGATACTTGCACTGCAGTTGAGCTGATTTTGGTCCATTAAGGCCTCGTTAGCCAGTGTGTGCCCATGTATAAATTCCCCAGGAGCTGAGGGGGTAGACAGTGTTAATGGTGCAAGCTCATCTAGTTTTGTAGAAGTGGAAGATTCACCTTTGCAGAAGTCCTCAAACTAACCTAAAGGAAGCTGGCAAGTAGAGCTCCTGTTTCTTGGTTAGGAGAGTTGATTATAACTGCTTACTTGCAATAGTAATTACTAAAGTAATGGGGCTAGGGGAATGAAGAGGGGAAAGGAAAAAAACCCCAAACTTTACAAGGAAGCATGCATGTGATTTGCAATGTTGAAGAGCACTATGCTTTTGGGAGGGAGATGGGTAGGAGGGGGGCAAACAAAATCCATCATAAAGGTAGCTTTTTCTCTTTGTAATGTCTGAAAGGACATATTTCCAGTGTCTGCAGGGTCCTGTGACAGTGTGTTTGAAATGCATCGTCTGCCCCAAGATAACTAAAAATATTGTGCAACTATAACTTGTTTTCAGTGTTTTGACATTATAGGCATATTTTATGACCTCAACTTGTGCCAAAAGTGAGAGTTTAGAGCATTAAGCATCTGACCTAAAGGCCACTGAAATAAGAAGTAAACTCCCTGCTCTTCTGGCCTTGTCCTCAGTAACTACAGAAGACCTTGTGATCAAGTCCTTGTATACCTTGAACTGATATTGACCTCTTATAAACTTCTCAGAATTTTCATCATTTTCACTGAATTCTGTTTCCTGATATTGACTTTCATTTGCTCTGTTTGTATAAAACCTCATTTAGTGTGTTTAAGCAATGGCAATTGAGGCCCTGGGCAATTTCTGGGGATTAATGACTGATTGAGAGGGTTGATAGCCTGAGGCAAGACTCACGGCCATTAACTTCATCCAAAGAAAATTTCTCAGGAAATGTTTTAGACTGAAGTTGTTGTTGCTTGGCACGCTGCAGCTGTGCCTGAATTGAGGGAGGGTCACTATGGGAAAAGCAATTACCTATAAAGTCTGAACTGGTTTATTAAAAGGTACTATTACAATTTTGTTTTATAGCATCTGTAAAAGGCCTGAATTAAAATGGGGATAAGGCAGGAAAATGGAAAGGTTTATTCTGCAGTGTGCTGTGCAAAAACAAGGTAGTGGACAGTTCCTCTCAATAAACTTTTATTATCTTTAAAAAAATACAATGATGTATTGTAGATCTTCATAAAGCTGGTGATTCCAGTTTCTTACAGTTTTGAATATTGCATTTATCAAAAG
This sequence comes from Pampusana beccarii, assembly GCA_013399365.1. Lineage (NCBI taxonomy): Eukaryota > Metazoa > Chordata > Aves > Columbiformes > Columbidae > Pampusana > Pampusana beccarii. The sequence goes on along the minus strand of VWYH01007525.1, from coordinate 39,605 downwards.
TATTCCAAAATGGATCTTTAAATCAGAGTTGCCTTCTGAAAGCATTTGCTACCCATAACCTTTTACAATTACATTCCCAAGTCCTTAAATATTAACAGAGAGATATTCAAGTGCCTGGAATTAGAGACGTTGCTTATGTGTGTATGTAGATCTCCTGATCATATTTAATATGCTAGGTTTTCTGTCTGTGATGCTTGTTACTTTTGACCTGCTGTAAGTATTACAGCAAAGAAACATTTTCAAAAAATGGACACAAGGGTTTAATTAAAACTTGAATTGAGCATGCATACATTTTGATTTGATTTTCAATTTTGGCCTTCACTCTTCTTTCTGGCTTGATTTGAAAAAGGACATAATGAAACAGTGAGAATAGATCTCTCATGTGAAAGAGCCATGAATATCAATACTAGCTGAGGAATTTTATGCCTAGGTTTTTAACTAGTGTTGCATCCACAAAACTTGGGCAAATACAGATCTCTAACCTGTTTGCTGCTTATCCAAACCAAAACTGCAGCTGACAGCTTTTGTTGGGTGTTCAAGAACCATCAAAGTTCCAGTTATTTTGTATCTTTTCCCCCTTGTTAAAGTTAACGCTCACGTAAGGAAATGGAGAAAGGCATTACACCAATATTTTGAGTTTTCTACTCTTTGAATTTGCAGTATTTCTGAAATCTCACTTTTTCAGACTTTGAAATGCAGCATCCGCACTTTTAGTGACACTTCTCTTATTGAATAAGACATTTTATTGAACATCGAGCTTATGGAAGGCTTTTCTTCCTGTCAGCACAGACTTCATTCAAAGAATTGTGAATACTTTTTCCTATATTATTTTGAGAGTCTTAAAACTCCTTAATGATGTACATGAACAGCAGACAACACAGAGCTGCTCCACATACACATAGAGCTAAATCACTGCAGTGAATTTAAAAAGCGGATACAGAAATCTCTGAGAAGTGATTCAAAGCTACTGGATTAATCTTTGTTTTGACCCAAATAATGCTTTAAGGTGCCTGTTTACATAGGTAAGCTCTTACTAGTTTCTCAGTGTAAGACTTCTTCAATATTTAGCAGATCAGTCTACTTCTGAATGATTATGCAGTGGAAGATGAGGGGCATTTGGTGATTGTTGTCTCGTGTTCCTTAGTTGGTTTCAGCTGTAGTAACGCCTGTCACATCAAGCTGCAAGATATTTTTTCCGTATGGGATCTACTGAAAAGCAGACAAATTACATAGATATGTGGATTAGAACATTGTTTTGTGTCTGTTTCTCTCCAGACATCGCCTGCAAGTATTTTGGTGTCAGTGTGGAACACAAAGGAAATTCATAATATTTGGCTAAATTTTCTCATAATCAACAAATAGAGACTTGAGAGCCCCACTGCCTTTCTGTCTGATACACCTGATGACTCTGATTTACACTCTTAGATTTTATCCTAAATCTTCTGGAGTCTTATTTTGTTTTCTTGGTAACTGCAGGTTTAATTCTGCGGATTCTTCCATGAGCACACCAGGTATGGAAGCCCTGGCCCTGCTGGCATTTAGAATAGTATCTGTGTTTTGCAGACATCATGCTTAGCTTCATTGTGCAGATGTTGAATGAAGATATGTCCATTTCTCTTGAGAGATACCATTTTCTAATTTAGCTACTTCTCTGACTACTCTCATGAGAAACTAAACCTATGTTGTCATTGTATGTGGAAAACAGCACACAGCTTAATGAGTTTTGACTGTATTGCTTGAAGAGGATGTTTCTCTTTCTGATTGAATTTATTCCAGGTGATGGCAGTAAAGGACCTTTGCTCTTTCAGCATATGCTATGAAGTACAGAAAGCTTTCGGATTCCTACCCTACCTCCAGGGTAAAGAACTACCTTCTTCTATTCCCACTCCTTCCCTGCAGCTCGTTATGACATCCATCATGAGATGGAAAAACAGTATGGCTTGGATTGTAGGCTTTTTTTTTTCCTCATTCTTAATAAATAATAAATACAGTATATATTTTTCTCTTCCCTTTCTCTGTATTGGCTTCTCATACTGTTTTTATGCTAGTATAACTTTTCAATATATTCCATAGAGTGCAAGTTGTAGTGTTTGGGTTTGGTCTTAAGATATTGAAAACTGCCCCTGGAAGTTTAGCATAGATTTTGTGTTAAGAGACAGCGAGTGTCCCAATAAAGCTGTTTATCTGGGACTTGTCACTCAGGCAGATGGTAACATAGCAATGTTATGTCAAAAACGTTTTCAAAATGAAAAGCCTTGCAGTGAGCCTGCAGTGTACCTGCTGGAACTGGAACAAATCAGCCATTCACAACTAATGTTTTATTGATGGCTTAAAGGAAAGCAAGAAAAAAAAAAAATCCCAACCCAGAAAACACAAATGAATTCAGTGTGGCCTTGAAACTTCCTCTCTTAAACTTATATTTAATGAGTACAGAGCAGGATAGAAAAGTGACTAGCTTCCCACTTCTCAAATGAGATGCCACGATGCCCGTAAATAGAGGATGTGTTTCACCCATGGTTTTGATTATACTGAATAGTGCTCTCATACCATCAGTGCGGGGGGAAATGAGCCAAATGTTTTCCTCATGGCAAAGCCAGGGTTGGCAACATCTGCTGAAATAATTGTTGCTGTTGATTAACTTTAGGGAGGGTACCTGGGTCTATGCAAAGGTAAGGTTCTGTCCATCTCAAATTGTGTGTAGTGTAAGGCTGGCAGTACTTACAACAGTCTCATATTTTAATTCAGATGGAGAATGAACTTTTGAAGCAAATCTCCTGGTTATGTCCTCTTAGTGGGCTTTGGTTTGCATTGCAGAGCAGTTTCCCAGAGTGTGAACTGGATTGATTTCAGACAAAACGCAACGGGAAAATGTGTTCCAGGAATGCATCTAATGCACTCCGGTTGCAAGAGTCGGACTACAGTTAGCACAAAGGGAAAAACTCCTGAGATATTTTCAGTGTGGGTGTCAGGTCCTCAGCACCAACTATTTTGTCTGATCTGTTGGGCTGCTCTGCTTGCTAACGTGAACCCAGCTTGTTGTTCCTTCTAACAACAGGGGTGTTCACACAACACGTGGTGTCAGTGGCTGCTCTGCATGCATCTCCAGATCAGCTGAGGTTGAAAGTTAACTCTGCTTTATCACTATTAACCAATATTGACTAAGGGGCTGGTATGTGCACCAACCTGGGCAGGTATATCCCTGTAAAGTTGCACAGTTCTAACGGTGGTGTATCTCTGTGCTTTCTGCATCCTGACAGAAGCTACACAACTGTTGTCCTTTTCCATGAATTAAGCTTAGTCTTTGTGGAACAGGCTGGTTTTCCTCCCGTGATTCTAGTGCAGTGTGATTCCAGAAATTTACTCTTTCAAAACCTTCTTTCTGTTTACACACAGCCTGTGTTGGATCAAACTTGTGTATAAAAACCTCCTTTTTTGGTCTTTATATGTGCCTTCTATGTTTCAGCTTCAGCCATCATACTGGGTTAAATAAGCTAAGTTAATGTAACACCCCTTAATAGAATGGGTTTTGCATTCCTCTGGTCCCTTCTCTGTCCCCCATTATGTTCTTCAGCGTGGAGAAACAAGAAGAACTCAGTGTATTGGATACAGCCTCACAAACTCCTTCCATGACCGAACTTGAGTTACTTCTCCTCTTTACTGATACTATTTCATCTGTTCTACCTCATTTCACATTTCTCTTCTGTAGAGTCATTTCACAGAGTTGGTGTACAGTCACCAGTCACAGGACACTGAGCTGGTTCGCTGAGGTCTCTCCTTTGTCATGCTCAACTGATTATATTTGTGCTTATAGTGGAAGGTTATGCAGGAAGCTGCTTGCTTCCTTTGCTTGCATTTGGTAGTGTTAGATCTCATTCAGTTTGTACTACTCCAGTGCTCCAGGCTGTCTTTTTTATTTTTCCCCAGTGTATTCCTGCATTCATTTATATTCCTGTCAAGTTTGTGCCACTAGCCAACTTCTTTGGTACCTTTGTACTCCTTGAGCCAAGGCCATGAGTGGGAATATTAAATAAGACTGTTCCCTAAACCAGCCCACTAGGAACTCCAGTAGCAACATTTTTCTAGGCTGACAATTTGCATTTCAGCTCAGCTGATTGATGTGGCTGATGTAGCCACCTTGACCTTGTGCAGTGAATAGGGCTTGTACATGTGTCACAGAACTTCGAAAGAAATGTTGCAGAAAAAAAGTGAAATCTGCTCTTTATCAAGAGGTTCATTATGGACACGTGCTATCAGGGAGCAGCAGGGGCTGGCCGCTCCCTAAGGGCTGGGAAGTCAGCTGTGACAGTATGGCCAGCCAGGCCCCTGCCACCTCAATGAGCCAAGCGGGGCAGACCCAGAGCTCATGGCCAGGGTCATGCAACAGTCGAGACTGCTCGGTGGGTTAGTGGTGATGAGCAGGTCCCAGGTCCAGCTTGGAAGCCAGTCAACTGCAGATTTCATAGTGATCCCCCATCCTGTACTAGTATCTGAACTGTGTCCAGGCCAGGAATAATATTGAAGATTTCCAGTGGATGCCAGGACTGTATTTAACAGTTTAGAAAATAAATGGTTTGGGTTGCTTTTATTTTACAGCTACATACAGGCGTTTGGTACCTCTCAACTTTCGCAGGTCATGGACAAGACAGCTGCATAGAAACTGAGAAACCAGACTGGCTAGGCAAGAAACTCTTGAGTGCTCGGAATGTCATCCAAGTGCTTGGGAAAACATTCAGTTTCTTGACCTGAAATTTTTGAAGTATGAAGTACTGATGTAGGCTACACTGATAAAAGGTGAGGTGAGAGGGGTGCCATACTGTTGAAATGGCAACTAGGTCGACAGACAGGCCCTCCTCCAGTGCAGAGGTTGTTAACAGGGAATACCTGTTAAATAACTGCTTAGCTTATATCTTCATGTCTTTTAGGTGTTGGTTAAAGCCCCCTGATGTTGAAGAGCTGTGTATAGAATTGAACAGGTTAGAGACTTGCTAGAAAACTGTGTAGATTTTCAACTACAAGTCAAATATTGTTCTTTGAAATTGTTTGCTTTGAGGCCAGTGGGATGCAAGATCTTCATCTGTGGGAAGTTAATTCTTTTGAATTAACGGAAGAAGATGGAAAACAGGCTACCAAAAAAGTCCAAGCCTGACTTTTTTTATAGTGCCAGCTGACCTGATTATTTTCTTTTTTTGACTGGAGGAATGATTGGCCAGAAAATGGAAATGTCTTATCTGTATAGATTTCAATAAAGCATTTGATGTAGTGCCACATGGGAAAGCAGTAGGTACGATAAGATGGGGACTGAGATGAAACGTGGGAGTTGTGTATGGAATGGATTAAGCAACAAGTGAATTATACTGATAGGGGAATTACTAAAATAAAAGGAGATTTCAAGTGGTGTTCCTCTGAGCTTGATCATATTTAATAATTTCAGAAGTGACTGAGGTACAAAAGGTGCGCTCTGAAAATACAATGCTCAATGTACGTCTGCAATGTGCTGACAGACCCTCAAGAAAATGCAGAGAGCAAGAACAGAAGAAGATGGACAGCAGTGAGAACAAAAGGAACCGAAGCATGATGTCATTTAACAATAAATCTAATAGTACAAAGGACAAGGCCAGCATTTAAGGATTAATACTAAGGATTAGTAGTAAGACTATCAGTTCTGCTTATTCATGTTCAGGAGAGATGGAGTTTAACTGGAATGAGTAAAGAGAAGGGTTAAAGGTATTAAGGGAAAATAAGAGTTTGTCTCAATGGGATAATTAAACAAAGTTTCCAAGCTTGGCAAAATAAAGACTGAGAAGTATGATGACAGTAACTGAATATTTTAAAATGATAAACATCATGGGCAGTTAAGATCATTTTTGTGTAATGGATAGTGTTGGCACAGGAACAACTAAGTACAAATGGTGCATAAATATCTTTAGGCAAAATGTAGCTAATTGGAATAGTGATAGCAATAAGTTTTCTGACATACTAGTGACTAACATTTTGGCCTCCTAGGGTCCTTCTAATCTTATGGTCTTATTAATTTGCTCGACAATAAAACAGTATGCCATGAAGAGTAGAATACAATATTCTCAAAATTAGAGGTACAGAGATACAGTCCCATTTGTATACAACGTTTCAGTAGAATTTGGGAGAGTAAGCAAAACATTTGAATAGTACCTTTCCCTTTTTAAAATTACTGAACAATTAAGTTATGTACAGAAATACCACTACTCTGCAGAAGATGACCTTTCCTTAGAAAATCCAAAGTGTTGTGGAGTGTTGAGTTAGAACTGTCAACCATTGTTGCACTCAAAATCATGTTCACGGGCAAAACTGAAACACACCTTACATAAAGCAAATAATTTATTGCTAGTATAATTGAAGTCTTAATAGTCTAATCCAAGAACCATTGCTGGTCCAATTGTAATTATTACAGAAAGGAAAGAATACGCCTATACAGAAAAAGTTTAATAATAATGAAAAGAGAGTTAAAATTGTTATTCACACACTGTTTATGAGGGAAAGGGTCAGGAAATGTTCTGCTTCCCCTTTCCCTACTCCTCTGGGATGTAAGGTCAGAGGTTTTGTTCTGGTGACAGTAAGGGTGTTACAGTGGTTCGTCAGCTTCCTTTGCTGGGAAGCACATTATGTTCATCTTGATGGCTTCTTCTCCATCACCCAAGGATCTGTGTGGGGCTGTTTTTGTATGCCAGCTGAGACGCTTTCACGCCCTTGCTTTTTCTTCGTTGTTCATCATTCTTCACTGGTCTGCAGCTCCACTTCACGTCCAAATTTCATGCCTTTCACGTGTGTTGGTTTACTACTTCTTTGTTCTACATAAATCTACTTTTGACCGGTTCCAGGTCTTTTCTTTTAGTGAGCACTGGTGACTTGTTTATAGTTGTGGGGTTTCCAGTACCAGGCGTGTGCCCCATCTTTTATTTTCTCAGGCCTGTACTCTTCTCTGCTCCACCCCAATTCTCCACTTCTCAAGCCTCTGCCATTGCACCTGGCCTGTATTTCTCTGTATTATTATGTTATCCATAAATATCTCATTTGACATAGAGTAACTCCTTGTTATTGCAACCTGTATGAAACTATGATTGTACTATAAAAGATAAAAACAGGTAAAACGAATCACAGCTAGAATCTGGTCAATTAGGAAAATTTGCTGTTGGAGCTAACCAAAGTAACAGGAGGTTGCAAGCAGGTCAAGAAAAGGTTGGACATACCAAGCTGGACAAGCCTCAGTCCTGAGGCCTTGCAAATTCAGTACACGGTGCTCAGCCCGTTATTACAGGACAATAGAATTACATTGTCTTTACCCTGCACATACGAATTAATGTTACTACAAGGTCTCTACACAAGCTGTTATTAGCTTAGAACCTGGTGGGGGAAGGCATGATGACCAGAAGCAAATAAATTAATGGAACTTTTTTTTGCTATGAGGAAGCAATATGCTACTTTTTCATCACTCCTGCCACTTGAATAATGTAAATTCCAAACACTGTGGACACCTTTATGGGGCCTGATTTGTTTCAGTCTGTCCTTGCTATCCTGCTGAGGCTGTTTTGACCTGTCGAACTCGGTAGCACATTTATACAACATTCTTTTATTGCTTGTATTTTGAATTTGACGCTTGTTCCCTAGGGAACTGAGTGCAACTGCCAAAAGTCATTTTACTTGTCATCCTTAACAACCGTCAGAAAAATGGAACTGTGTCTACATATGATGAACTTGAAGGTACTTAGTCATCCATAAGATATTTATTGCTAAGTCTACTTAGACCTAAATTGTACGGTTCCTCTAAATGATAGTGACATCTAACGCAATAACTCAGAATATGTTAACTGACTCTAAATACATGGCATTATTTTTCTGTGTTAATTTGGATTTAGGCAAGGTGTAATCAAAAAAAAAAAAAGCGAAACCTTATATTAGAAATGCAGTAGAACATCTTTCCAAACTCTTTGACACTTCGTGATCCATTTTCATCTCCTAGTACCTTGCTAGTGCTTTTGAATATACTTTGTACACATTAGCCAAAAATGTGTAACAGAGGTTTAGTAGCCTGACCAGTGGATACAGACATATAGTGGCGCACTGAAACAGTCGTGGCTGGCAGTATGGCAGACTCCTTCAGAAACGTAGGACAATCTTCACCAGAATGCTAATGGTCAGATTAATATAACCTGAACAACCACAGTCCATCATACTAACTTCATCTTCGTACTCACCAAGATTTTTTTAACTGGCTATTGCAACTATTAAATTCAGAGTATGATATTTCTACATTCTGTGAAAAATTTACAGAGGCCTTTTATGAAATACGTGCTTACACATTTCCTTTCTTCTGTGCCAAACCCCAAAGAAGAGAGGTGTTAGGGAACTTCTTTGGACTGTAATGTTTTATTATAATTGGCTAGTTTTCCTGTGTGAGGAGTCACTGTATTCTGATCCAAGTCATTGGTATGTAGCCCTTGTCACAGTTGTGTACATATTAAATAAAAAAATAAAAGAAAAGTTATAACTAAAAAAGGCTTGAGCCACCTATCATGAATGATAAGACTCCTGGAGACATGATTCCTAATTGCCCTTATAAATTTTCTATTAAAAGTCACAGGATCTGAATTTAGTTGCTAATTGCTGTATCACCAGTCACTTGGGTACCAGCACATAAATCTTGCTGTTTTCTGTGGCTTCAGTGATGTTATTCTATGGTAGTAAAAGCAGGTCTGGAGGAGTGCTTACAATCAAACTAGACAAAGCAGAGCCAACAATGAGCAAAAGATGTCTTGTGCCAGAAATATCAACAGCTGAGGAGTGGCATATAGTTTTCTAATGTTAAAAGTTTAGAGGGGAGGTTGGAAATAAGAGAAATGAAATAAGGGGAGGGGGTAATAGAAGCAGTGAAGCTTCAGTAAAAGAAACCTGTAATGAGCAATGCAAGGCTGTAGATGTGGCTGCCTCCATGGAAAAATTTCTCCAACTAGCTGAATGCCTGGGGTCTGGATGGCTTTCTTCCTCTTGTTGGTTTCTCTGTGCAGCCTTCTCCTTAAATCACCTTTTTGGGTTGGAGAAACCCACTTAAGCCTAGATTTACCACAGTGATAGGAAGTAACAGAAAACTAAGCACCTAAGATCTACAGTTTTGCAGAAACAGATTGACTGAAGACTCTTCCAAAGGTTTTGCCTCACTATGCCTCAACGTAAGCCCTGTTTTTTCCATTTTACTATAGAATTGCAAAGCTCATACAGTTTTTCCAATTCGTAGAATTTAAGCTGTGATCTAAACTCTGGATTTAGTTACACAAATACAGCAGCTGCAACTTTCCATTCTTCTTATTTACTCAGGAACAATTCTGCTATTAATATATTGCTTCTACATCCTTTGTGATGATCTTCTAGCATCACGTTATTTTGTTTCTTGATCCATTTTTTAATAAATTATTGGGTTTTCGTCCTCTGTCAATCTTTGGAAAGAAGAAATTCACCCTTTGTTAAGCTATCTCAAAGCACTGGTAGAGGAAGACATATGCTTAGTGGACCATGGCATCTGTGAAAATGCTGTTTTCTCTTAGCAAGATACAGAATTACAGTGTATTCCTTTCTGTTTTTCAAACAGTTTTTAAAAGCGCAAGTCCATATTTCCACCAGCATGGCAAAGAATGGGCAGCACACGATGTCTCAGAGGAATATGGGTAAATACATGACATCACAGGTTTTCTTCAGAGCAGAAGTTTCTTCTGAAGAAGGGATTGGTGTCACTGAACAACAGGTCATTGATAAGAAAACCTGGGGCGAGTTGGTGCTTCCAGCTCAGCTGAACTCTTGCACAGGATGGTTTGTCTAACCTGTACTCCTAAGTCCTTGTTACCAAGCACAGTGAGACCTGAGAGTACCAAGAGGCCAGCCTGAGACATGAGAAACAGGAGAGAAATGCAGCTTATGCTGTGACAAAATGTGTGCAGCAGAAATGGCAACTGTCAAGCGGGATTTGCACCCCAGTGGAAGTCCATCTTTTGTCAGTAGAGTCTCTGCTGGGAGAGACAGGGGAGCCTGACATCTGAGGTGGTGATGGAGAGCAAGAGTACACTTTGGGTTTTTGAGAGCAGGTCTGAATATAACTGCAAGCAGTGTGAATTGCTTGGGGACTGAAATGCATAGGCCTGCTGTAAACATGAAGTCAGTGTTGTCTTATTTTTAGACAGTATGGAAAACACCCATATGAAAAATGAGTGATTGTTCACCTTGGTTATTTCATATCATCTTAAGATAATAGTAATGTGTGGCTTATGAGTATTTCATTTTCCTGTTTGGAATCTTTTGTTCAAACATAGATATTAGCTGAATTAATGACCTCTGGTACCTATGTATGCATAGGCATGTTCGCATTCTTAATCTTATTTTGGGATATAATTAATAAAAACCTAGCTGAGTGCATCAGTGTCTGCCTGTCACCTGGTATTTATTCACAAACTCTGTTTAGCTGCCTCTTCTTAGCTGTCTTTGCAGCTGACGCTACGCCAGAATGATGAAGTTTCAGCTGTTCTAGTGATGCCAGGCTAATCTGCAAAAATGCCCCAAACACTGAACATGCACAACCACCAGTGCTGCTGAAGAGTGGGGCGGCAGTTGGAGGGAGACAGAACTAAAACTGAGGCATGAAGGGATGTGGCTGTGAGGAGTATGAGCTGGGGAGGGTGGGTGCTGGAAATGGCGCTTCCCAAAGGGTGCACAGCTAAAGATGGGGTGAGATCTGCCAAGCGTGATGCAGCTGGGAAGTATGTGAAGTCCTGACAGCTCTTGCTTCAACCAGCAAGAGCTGTAAGTGACAAGCACCAGCCAGGCCAGAATCCAGGATGCAGGTACATTTCATGATGCAAACGTTCATTCATGTGGTTCCAGGATGGCATGTTTTGTAAAACTGTGGAGCAAATGCATCTTGTCTTTATATGATGTGTTTTCTCCTAGATCAGCTGAAGGGGGTGGGGGAAGATCCAGAGTCAGCTACAGGTGGAACATAAAGTGAGGAACGAGTTGCTTTTGTTTCGTGTGCTACTAGAAAAATTTAATCTTGGTAGGAAAATAAGAAATCTGCACCTTAACTTGATTCAAAGTGTGGATTGAAGTTGCTTTTTACTTATTGGCTGTTGTTTGTTTCCCACATGATGAGATGTGCTGACACATCATCAAAAGATGGCAGGCAGACTTAAGCAAGCAAGCAAAGCAAAAATCAGCAGGAAGAAAACTCAAAACTGCGAAATAAAATAATGTAAAAGACTGTTCCATATCAAGGAAGGGTAACTGAATTTGTGAATAATAGTCAAACATCCTCCAATTAAAAAAAAGAAAAAAGTTGACATCAGGTATTTCTTCTTAAAAAAGGGACACAGAATAAATAATGTCTTAAATTTCTAGTAGTGAAAATACGGTAGGATGTCTTTTGGAGGAGGCTGTTGCTATACAAAAAATGCAAATTTGAGTGAAATATTAATGAAATTACACATCAGACAAGGAATAGGGTATAAAATGAGTTGTGACTGTTCTCTTGAAGTTTACTCCCTGGAAGGATCTTAGCATTAAGCAAGAAAAAAAAATTACCAAGGAAGAGCATACATCATTATTTTCTTTCAAAATGGGCTGTTGACAGGTAAAACTTGACCAGAAAATTTACCTAACTCAGAGTTCTTAAAAATAAGAAATTACCTCATATTATTGCACTGTCTACTATTTTCTCACATATAGCTATGTAAAACGTATGTGTAAATTGTCATAGAAAACATTGGATGTAATATGAGGAATTTTAATAGTCTCACCATACGCAATATTATAGGCAGCTTAGAATACAGATTCTTGACCTAAATAAATAAAACTGCAACACATAGTCTTATGTGCAACATATACATTCACAAAAATTATTATTGTCATTCTGGATGGTGGTGAGACTTTTTAATTGGAATTTTCCTCCATGCTGTACAAATTTGTATGGTATTTTCAGGAATTATTTGAAATGAAATATTCCTCCAAGTAAAAGAAGTTTCATAAAGAAATATCATGTGATCAGTATTTACTGAAAAATAGGTTAATAAATTGTGCACCTATGTTGCATAAAGAGCTGAGTATTTGAAAGAGTTGCCGGGAAGTAGGATCTGTGATTCTAAATATTTCCGTTATACTGCTTGCCATTTCCTAAGTGGCAGAAAGGCAGGATTAAGCTGAACAATCTGTATGAAAATCCAACTTGGAGAAGCACCCTTAAGATCTTCCTTGTGGAGGTCAAGTATTGCATTGAGGAACACTGAAACACTGAGGGAGGGAGGCCTAATAATACTGAGGGATATAAAGGGATATAAACAATGGTCAGATCTTGCATGACCATTGTGGTTGCAATTACGTGTGATAAAATAGCTGGTAAACAATATATCATTTTAGGATTTTTCCCTCTACTTCGTATTTTTAGTAGTTGTAATTCTTAGCCAAATTTTTCTGTAAATGTTTCCAGATTTTTAACTGTATGTGGGGAGCTTGTATGAATATTTTAAACTGGATCAGCTCAGATGAGCTACATAAATCACATCATATATTTTAGTTCCTGTGAGAGATGAATGTGATCCTTCCATCTTTGAATATTTTGCCAGTGTGCATACCGGTTGCGCACAGGCAGTCACATTTCAATTTTGAAAGAAGTCTGCAATACATCACGTTTTCAGTTCACTTCAAATGTGTGTATGTGTAGGAGGAAGGGAAAGAGAGCGAAGTGCTGAAATAGTCTTGCAAGTAAGTTAACTGTGTTATTTACGCCTGTATTTTACAGCTTCCTACCATCTTGATTTCTAAACTCACAAAGCTGAGTCACTTCTAAGCTGACTACGGGTATGGTTTAGGTCTAAACTCCTTGGAACAGCTGTCCTTCCCTCCGGGCTAAAGGAGGGAGTAGTTCAATGCTCTTCTGTTCTCTAATTGGTAAATCAGTGGAGGCTTCAGTCAATAACATGCAGCTCAGATGAACAGAGGAGTGGCTATGATGTGTGATTGAATGTTTTTCTAGGTGGTGGAGAAATAGAAAAGAGACTGTGATTCATGAGCAGCAGGTAGAGCTGTGGATGTGGAAGGGTGCCCTGAAGAAGCGGGAGCTGAAAGCCAGGTCCTGGCCGGTGGCTCCATACAAGGATGTGGTTCCCAGGAGCTTTAGGAGTAACTTAGGGTTAGGTGTAGTCTGGACAGCCTGTGTTTGACAAACCACATGGCTCAGGTATGGCCAATGTTGCACTTGTTGGGAAACCACCGATATTTAAAGGAGGTTTTTCTTTTTTCCCCTGCCATTTGAGAGAGAGAAAGTTTGAGTGGTGAGGCAAAGGCAATGATTAAATTCAGGTAATGAGTTTGTTTTGTTCTTTTTCAGCTACTCCAGTTCCTTGCAAAAACATACTGATGACTTTATCTTATATGGCCTTTCTGATACCTATCATAGGCTTAACAGCTGATGACTGACTAAAATCTAAGCCAAAACCAAAAAAACAAACCCAATGTTTTTTCTTTTGTTCTATTTAATATTGACTCCTGAAGTTGAACTGCAAGGTATAAGAAAACTAAATAAACTAGAGACAGTAGGTAAATGAATGTGGTTAAGATTATAATTAAACTTACAACTCATTGCTGGAGTAGTACGTGCTGTAAGTTCAACAAATAGCTGTAAAAAGTTTTCTTAAAGAATTGTGAATAGATTTCTTTTAACAAATATAACAGTTTTTTTTTCAAAATACCTAGTGTGGCAGCCACAGATTCCTAGTGACTTTGGCTAAAAATAACTAGATGGTTGTACAAGTTATTATGTGAGGAGAAGATAAATTATTATAGGTTTCCTGCCTATAATTTTTCTTGGGAAATGGACTTCTGTTGCTTTGCCATATTTTTATGCCTGGAGTCCTTGAGGGAAGCAATCTGAAGAGAATGCGTGGAATAGGAATACCAGCTGTGAAAGGGAATAAGTGCTGTAACCAGCTTTCCTCCACAAACCCACAGAAGAAAAACTGGAGTGCCTTTAGCAGCCTAATTGGTTATTTCCTGTTCTTCTATTATCATGCTGCTGAGGAAACCCCAGAATTCCTTCTTGATATCAGTGTTCATTTGCTTACAGCTTCCAATATTTAATTTTTTAAATTAATTTTTGGTGCTGATAATTTTTGCCTTTTGCAGGTTTTTGATTTTTACTGCTTTCAGGGCCACATGAAGAATGATGCTAAAAAAGAATTCCAATGAGATTTACTGAATTGATGTTAGCTGTGAAAATGTCAATCTGAGTCCTGAAAACAGCATTTGGGATGGTTTAAGACAGTACTATAGATTACCCCTCACAAACACTGTCTTGCTAAACAGAAATGTCTTATGCTGAGAAGCAACATGTTATGTATGAAAGTGTGTAGAAACAAACAAATAAAACCAACAGCAACAACAGAAGCAGGAAAAAAGCCCACACCAAATAAAAAAAAACCTCTTGAGGGATGGTAAACCTCCTAAAAGTATGGACAATCCTTGTCCTTCGAACAAGGATTCCTGAGACTGTTCTTTTTATTGATGAGGTAAAAAATACTTGGCTGAATGCAGATTATTAGTCCTCCATTTCTTTTTATCTCATTGTGTTTGGTCTGTGAAGATGCTGTCTGTGTTACTTCCATAGTTGTTACAGCTCTGAGAACATATCAAAAATATGCTGCTGTTAGAATTAGATTGGCAGGTCACAACATTGTTTAAACTTTCTTTTCATTTAAAAATACCGTTTTTGTCAAGAACTTAAGTTATTTCTGAGAATCTGACAGATGAAATTTATTTGTTCAAGAGTTAACATTTCACTCCTTTGCTTGATTCAAAATGTGAGCTACAAGCACTTTGATCAATGAATTGAAAAGTCATCTAGTTTCATTACACGGTAGTTCATTCAAATGCATTTCTATTCCCAAAAATCTTGTAGAGCAACACAAGTCAACCACAACAAATCTACTTATGCTTTTTATTCCAGCTCTTTACAGGGCAGAGTGGCTGTTAAACGCAAAAATTCTTTCTAGGCTGGGCTCCTATGGACCCGTTTTAACCAACTAATAACACTGGAGTGTTATTTCAGAAGAAAATAATTCATTGTAGGCTTCAAAACTCACAGAAACTGAAAAAAATATTTGAGTTATGAGACTGCTGAGCTCTCAGCCAATGCAGATACTTTGCAAAGTGTACCCAAACTAGTTTAATGCTCTGGATATATCTATTTGAAATTTGTTCTTAAGTTACTGTATGTTTCTGTATTGCAAAACTGTAAGCAAATTTATTTTTATTTGGTTATGACGAAGTAAATACATATGCTGGATTTTTTTTTTT
>VWYH01007525.1:0-24240 GCA_013399365.1 Pampusana beccarii | reverse complement strand
TTTTTTTTTTTTTTTAGCACTTCTAAAATTTCATAAAGGTTGTTGTCAATCAATACTCCTTGAAATAGAACATCCTCTGTCCTGGGTCACATTTGTTCTTGATTGTTGCAGTAAAATGGCACGGAACTCAGGGACGAATGAAATAGCTGAAAACAAAGCTTTGAGGTGGGTGTATCTTTTAAAATTGTTGTGTGAAAACAAACAAACAAAACCAAACCAAAAGCAAACAAAAACCCACAAGATGAAATGACAACCCCCCCAAACCAAACCGAACTAAATCCAAAAACCCTACAACAAAAACAAAGGGCGTTGGTGTGTGTATGTTTGAGAATTCCCTCACCAGGGATAGTTTTGAAAACACTTCTGCACTGTATATCCGAACAACACTGAATCAGAGGACAGCAGTTACTGGTTGCCCCTAGCAGTGATCTCTGGTTCCAGTCAGCTCAGCTTCAGGGCTCAGCAAGTCCCTGCGGAAGAGCTGAGTCTCCTCAGCAGCCTGCAGCAGCCATAGCTGTACAACACAGACTTCTTAAAAAAACGCATGCTTTTTCCTGAAATGTGCCCTTTGCTTCTGTGAACACCTGTGCTCATATATACAGCCTGGTTGGGAACAGCTGGCCCTAAATCTCCTATGATTGAAATCTCTTTGTTTCTCTCTCATGGCTTTAAAAGCAGTTGTTGTTTCTTTTTCTGCTCCTGATCAAAGAATCCTACTAGGGGCTGACACGGAGAGGAAAGAGATTTTGATCTGCAGGTTGTGTTGTATATTGATCTGCCATGAGCATTGCTCAGCATAGTATGTTGGTTCCTACTTAACATGGGTGCTACTCTTCCTGGGCAATTCAGCCCACAGCTTAGTTTACATTTTATAACTTCCACATTTCCAGTTTCTAGAGTTGCTGCTTGCAAGGTGGTCTTTAAGTGAGGTTTGAGCTCTGGAAACATCATGTCTACATCAGTATGTAGCTATGAAAGCTGCATATTATACATATTATTTACATTAGTGTAAATGCAATTTCCTGCCAGTTACCTCCATGAAAGTGTCCACAAATGTAAGCCTGTGTGAATCACGAAATACCCAGCACTATTAAAGTAAAGGTTTGGTTGTAAAAAATAAAGTTTCAGGTGAGAAAAGAAATATTCCACTATTCAGCCAGCTAGAGAGAAGAGAATCAGAGTTTGATTCACATGGGTGCTATTGTATTTATGCAGATGTCTGCTATTCACCAATGAAGATTTTTAGAAAACAATCATGTTTTCTAAATTATACTTAAATGACACTTTACATTTGCATCTGGCAGAAACATTGCTGATGTGTAGAGACCAGTGCAAAAGCTCAAATTGCCCCGGTCGCCCCTTCTTAGTAGGCAGAAAATGCAAGCTCTGGTTTTAAAGAAGCAGCAGTGATGTGTGTGCAGCAGCCGATACAGAAACCCCTTCTCAACTCCCTGAGACAGACACCACTATTTATATGATGCAAAAAGGTTTCACTTCTCTTTTTAATAAACGTAGTTGCTATAGAGATATCTGGAACTCATCACTGTCTCTAGCCACATCCTGCAACCTATTATTTCTGAGGAATAGTCCCCAAAACATCATAGAAATTGGTTGCAATTTTCCTCTTCTGAAAAATTGCCCGTTCCCTCTGCGTGAATTGCTCAAATGAAAGGGGTTGTCTGCGAACGATGTAGGCATAGTTGTAGGAAGTTATTTTGCCACTAGCGAAACTATTGTTGTATGAAGAGAAACCATGTCTCTGAGAAAGGCTATTTTTCTGCCTTTGCTCTGACTCTCGGGCAGCTGGGAGACTGTGTCTGCTGGTGCAACTTTTGAGTCTCTACATGGCCAGCTGGTCAGTCCCTCCTCTGCCGTGGCATGGGGAAGGTACAGTGTTTATTTAGTAGCTTGCAGGGGGATCCAGTTCCCAAGTATTCTCTAGGCTTATTTTTTACTCTAGAAATATAGCAGGGTAAGCAGTGGTCTTAATTAAGACAATGCTGACAAATGTCTTGCTGGTCATAAAACGAAAAATGTGGTATGTCAGCCGGTAAAAGAGCTTACAAGGAGATGACCTCATGCACTACATAAGCACACTTTAATAAATACGATGAGTGACATGTGAAAGCTACTACACAACATAAAATACTGAGAACGGAGGAGAATAGTGGGAGATACCTGGGAATAGAATTGTCTGATACACAATCACTGGAGTTCATATGCTTTCCGAATGCCTGTGGCTCAGGAAAATTTTATGACACCAACTCTCAAACAGGCTCGTATTGTGTCTCTGTGATTCTTACAGAAAAATTTGCGGCATACCACAGAGCAGCTTGGCGTGGATCCGTTCCCACCTCACGCAGGGGAATGGAGCCCTATGGCTCTGGCTCCCCCTCAGCTCCGGATCCTTTGTCTATGAGTTTGTGATGAGGAACCATTTCTGCAATGGCATGTAATGCAGCTCAATGGCACGTGCTTTCATTTCGCTAACCCACATGAATGGACATTGAGTGATGTCTGTTTAAGCTGTGGTTTGTTTGCACAAGTGAATCTCATTTTTAAGAGCAGAGCAATCAGCACAAGTAAAATTTGTTAATCAGCTATAGAAGAGATGTAAAAGGTAAAGAAATTAGTAGGCAAATGTAAGGGAAAAAACAACAAACACCAGTGGCAAACTTCCACAGGCTACTGTAGTTTGCGATATATAAATATTGGCAATTTATTTTGTTTCATTTGCGTATCAGTTTTGTTGGCTGATATTTCATATTTTATTTTTATTACAGTTCCTCTAAGATGTATGGAGACTTTTTTAAGGACTATGTTAAGTGGATTGTACTGTTTCCAGTGTTTTATAACAGAAAAAAAATCTATTTTATTTAACAACTCTACATCTTTCAGTTTTCAGTCTTTAGTCTTCCATGGCTAATTGTTTGCTGCCAGACCAGCTACAATGATGTTTTCCACTACCTTCATTTGAAAAATAAGCATCTGTTTTTAGAAAAAAAGTGATGAAGATTACTTGGAAGGTGTATTGGCACATACATACGGGTATTTCTGTGAGTTCAGGCTTAATTTTGGGGGCACAGGGGGTCTTCAGCTTTGTATAATATATTAACCTGACTTAATGAAACTGCTGTTTCTAGCTCAGCTTCCTGCCTGGCAGACACACTCTAGGCTGAGAATGTGGCCGGAACATGCTGTGGCACAGTGATCAGTGTTATTCCTTGACATCAAAATACTGTTTTGTGACATTATCCTGCGTACTTTCTAAATGTCATGGTTGATTGTGAGTGCAATGAAACCAACAACACCACCACAAACCAAAGGCCTCTGAATGTTATTCCTGTGCTTTATTACATAGTTATACTGTATTTTATCCAAGATAGTTACCCAAGAAAAGGATGTTGTCCTTATCCAATCTGAACTTGGAATTGTCACTTACAAATAGCTGTATTTTCTTTTACAGGCTCAAAATTATATTGTCCTAATTCAAGATCATGTGTAACACAAATCAAAAGCTTGTAAAGGGTCAATCTCTGGAGCAGGTTCAGGCCAGATCAGGTGTTCCAGGGAAGATGAAAAAGAACAGGTGAAGCTAATGCAGTGCATGAGGAGGTGGCAGTAAGAATAATTATTTCAGCTGACTACCAGGTGGTTATGTTTTCTGAAATGTGTAAAAGGGGTGGGGATGAAAACAGGTGTGGTATGGGGACAAAAATTTTATCGTTAACTGAGTGAAGAAGAGAATGTCCCTCACAGTTTTATATGTAATTTAGGTAAAAGAAGGATAGAGGGATTTTTTTTGTTTGTTTTTTTGTTTGTGTTTTTGTTTGGTTTTTTTTTTAGTGGTTGTTTTCATGGCTGTTTTAGCTGATATGATGGTGCCAGCGATCCAAAGGATCTGTGTAGGTAAGGATTTTAATTTGATTTCACAGTCTGCATTTTGTTGCAGAAATTTTCCTGTTATGAATTTCTCTCTTGCTATAAGCTTTGCTTTGAGTTTTGTAACACCCTTCCATGTCCGCGAACTAATAACTCGGAGTAAGCTGCTAAGAGTTGCTCTTTTGAGTTCTACAAATTTTGTAAGTTGTTCCATTTCAGCAACCAAATATTGATTTGGAAAACCTTCTCCTGTGCCTGCCCTTTGGTTTTAGTTGCATGTCTGTTCACTTGTAAACAATGCCTATCAAAAAATAACATAAAACACAGGAAGGCAAGTTATAGTTGTTGGGTTTGGTTGTGCCACTGTAAGAAAATGAACTCTGAATAAGCTGAAATACAAGGTATTGTTTGTCTTTATAGAGTGCAGTGATTCATTCAGGAAAAAGTAACCTCTAAACTGAAGGGGAGCGATGTTGGTTAGAACGGGAGCTTGCCTTGGCACTCTGCCCAGGGTAAGTCGCAGTATATTGATACAGAGCGACAGGAGCAGATTGGAGAATCTGACTGCAATCTCCTTTCGTTTACTATCGTGCTGGGTGGCTAGAGTAAAACAGCAATTGCTTATATGACTAAGGAATATTGAGAAAGTACTGAATGAATTTTAGCTGTCTTCCCCTGCAATTTAGCTGCTGGAAATTATCACAAGCTAGTATCATAAGATCAGTCAGTATGAAGAGCTGTCATTGGAGAGCATCTGTGTTTAAATGATCAAGCAGTGCTATCATAAAGATTGCTTAATTCTTATAATATGCCCCATATATTTATGTGTGACTAACCGTAAGTAGTAACAGCATAGCAGATGTTATTTATTTTTGAAAAATTAAAAAAAGTGGCCTAGATGTGGGTTTTTTCAGTGTAGGAGGTGATATAATCATAAAAAAAGAGGATGGTATGATGCTGGCATATCTGAATGGCTAGGCAATTCAGCATACTACTTTAATATCTGGAAGAGTTCCAGGTTTAAAGAGCATTTAAGCCCTTTTCTGCATAATGAATGCTGACAAGCCTGAGTTGCAGGTTGGCTGACACAGCTGTCCTCAAGATTCAAGGGCTTTAATAGTTGCTCATCCCCGAGCTCTCCTCTGTTTTTTGAGTAAGCTTCAGCCTCAGTATTCTTCCTGACAATGAAAGCGAGTAAAAGATTTGGAAAATTGTTTTCTCGCCACTTCTAGAACTGATAAAGAATAGCGGCATCTTAAAACAAAAAGACCTCCTGTGTTTCAATGTGCTATGCATAAATGTCGATCTTTGTTATTTACTGTGCTGAACATACATATTTCAGGAGGAGAGTGGATGTAAGTTCAGAATGCTACTATCTCTCAATGACTGTAGAATAAACTTATTTTACTGAGCGTAACTTCTAACACTACTGGAAGGAAACAGGAGGGTTGTTTAACCCTCTGGCACAACACTGCTGTTTGTCACAACGGTCCTTATAGTAGAAGGTAAGTTGGGCTGTTTTAAATGTGTACAAATAGAAAGTTCATCTGATAGCTATCCTGGTTCTATGATACTCTTCTGCTATACCTTTATGTTCATAGTTACGTAATCAATACTTGCTCTTCTCAGATGTGTATGAGACATCAGGGGAGAACTTGTCATTCCACAAGAAGAATGGAATGGAGAAAAGTAGCAACTACACTATAATGTAGAGGAAAAATGACAAATTTTATCCTAGTTGGGGAAGGTACAACATGTAAGCCTGTGGATGTCTAGATGTAAGACAGAGAACTGTGTGCTTTTTTGTGTGTTTAAAACAACTCGCTCAAAATCCCCTGTTCAACATGAAATACCATGTTGTGTACCAAACCTGACAGTCACTGTGGGGGGGGGGGGAAGAAAAAAGCTCTCAGAGGCATCTTGGGTAATGATTTACTTATGGGAAGCAGTTCTAATGGCTGGCAGCGTGATTCTTCCCTCATTCAAGCCTTCCATAGCATCTTGTGCACCTATTATTTCCACAGCACAGACTGAAAGCCTCTTGAAGACTGACAACAGTTCAGGCTGCAAATTGTAGAAATATATGATTTAATTTTATGCTTTTAGTTTGACTAAGTGCCACAGCAAGTGAATAGTAAAATGTAGTTCCTAACAGGTGGATCTAATTCTGAAACAGCAGCATTAGCAGGTGAGACAACTAAGGGGCTCACAAGGGTAGCACCTCCTTGCATTCAAAATGCACTTCTGGAACACTGGGTCACCTTAAAAAGCAGTGGAGGGCAATAATGTTCTGGTGTTAAAGCTATTTATTGCCAGAGGTATGGACTGAATGCACAAACTTCCTCTGTAACTTGGGACAGCAGTTGCAATGATTCCAGAGTCTTGTAGTGTTGGGTGGTGGTCTGTGTTGTCTGGTGTGTGGGTTGTTTTTTTTTTGTTGTTGTTGTTGTTTTGTTTTGTTGTGGGGTTTTTTTGGTTTGTTTTTTGTTTTGTTTTTTTTTGGTGGGTTTTTTGGTAGCAGTTACTGTAAAAGGCTACAGTTCAAATTGGAGTTCTAAATGCCGTTGAATCCACATTTTGAGGGTAAGCTGCTGATAGATTATTATGTAATCATTGATGATAAATCATGCTTGCTTTGCTTTGGGAGGGGCATCTGGGCTTTTCTAATCTGGCCCCTGATAAACCTATTTTTTATTGTATAGGGAGAAACAATATGTAGCATTTTGATTCTGTTTGAAAATATTTCAGATAAAATGTACTTTGCTCTAGATAGGCCTAGTTAAGTAGTGTGACTCATGCATTAACTATACCTGGATTTCATGTTTGCTTTCAACTTTCAGTGCTACCAGATAACAAATGAAGAAGTTAGAGGTGTGAGAGATTGACTTTGGGCTGGCGATTCCCTCATTCCTAGTGTTCCACAGTAGGTGTATTTGCAGTTTGGTCTGGATCAGCTTTCAGGTTCCCTTCATTCCTGTTAGTGATGTCCTTCCTTTCATGAGAGTAATGATCCTTACAGGAGAAATCCAGTTCATGTTGTGTTCTCAAATATGAAACCTACAGAGGTAAACTCATGCTGAGTATCCCCATGTTTCTCCTGCTCAAACACTTTTAGGCTTGCAGATCAAAAATGCTTAGCAAATTAGTGTACTGCAAATTTGGGATGCTTGATTTAGCCTTACTGTGAAAAATCCATTTGGGATAACAGACTTTGCCACAGGGATTTAGAAGAGTCACCAGAAATTAAAAGACAGAGATACAAACAACAACAACAACAAACAAACAAACCCACAAACAAACCAACCAACCAAAAAAACCCAAACAAAACAACAACCCTTTAGTCTTGGATTGCTAGTTAAAAATTAGTAGTGTTGGGAAATGTTTAGTGCTTCAGTCTAACTTTTGATGAATGTGATTAGATCCTCTAGATAAGCTAGTATGGAGAGAAGTTCAAGAAGTTTAGGGAGGTCTAAAATTGTTTTTGTTCTGCCACATTATTGTAGTGGTTTTGGGTCTCACCTGCCATTGTAGGTGACCTGGGCTGAGAAATTAGGCTGGTTGGAGGGCATTTACTGCTAACATAAAGCTGTCAGTCCTCAGAACAGCTGTTGGTTTTGCAGAGCACTGATGTTTAGAAAAAGGACTGTATCTAGTTGAAATTTAACAGTATGGAGCTCAAGGTTGTTCCTTTAAGAATAAAGGAAACTTTTTGCTCTGAGATGTGGCTTGTCAACTTGTTACACTGGTAAATCTTGTGGAAAGTATGTGCTACTAGTGCTATAGGCATTGCAGAAGAACCGATTCTAGGATGTGTGAAATCTGGCAGGAGAGGTTGAAATATTAATGCCAACGCACAAGGTGAAGTCTTTGCAGTAACATGTACACTGTTGAAATGACGAAGTCAAAGCTGTTTTTCATCCTCTGTTTCTGAAGCCATCTTAGGATCCAGACCTTGTGGATTTTGCTTAACCTAGCAAAACTGAGCCTGTCTAGGCATGCCATTGCTCCTTGTTAATACACAGCAGGGTTAAATAAAAGGAAACAAGTGAGGCAAGTAGACAGCGAAGACAAATTTGTATAAGCAGACAATGGACTTCGGCTTCAAATTAGGAGAGAGTCTAGTTGTAAGAGGAAAGTGATTATTGTAAACACCATGACAGGAGAGGGAGAAAAAAATCCTAACTGGTTTCCAGATGGGAGCTTTCATAAATCTAGAGATAACATTATAATCAACTTCTGCAGCAGGGAAATTGTGATCCAGGAGGCCTCTTCGAGTCTTCTCTTCATTAGTATTGATAGGAACTGTGTTGCAGTTAGATGATCTACTTGGCTCTAGCTTTACAGAAGAACAACATAATACTCTTTAAGGGAATATTTGTAAATTCTCGTGTAACAAATGCTACATATATTAGTTTGCATATTCCAGAACTTTTCAAGAGTAAGCTGAAACAGAAGAGTGCTTCTGTGTACTTGCTACTCAGGAAAAATAGTTTGAAGATGTATACATTAATTTTAGTAAAATGTGAAGTGTGAAGACAAATATTAAAAATGTATCACCTTCTAAAGAAAGAATGCTTTCTAATACTTTCTAAAACAATTAGAATTACTGGTTTAGTCAAAGCAGTATTGTTTTGTTAAATATGCTTGAGTTTATTAAGTCTGTTCTGAACTGACCTCTGACCTGTACAGATATTCCTGCAGACTTTTGAGATGTGCACTTTTGCCCAGCTCATATTGCATTAATCCCAATGTAAAGCTATACATCCTGGTGACTCAATATTGATTTTTGCAAGAGTGCTGCTTTTGCTACATTTCAATTTGGATTATACGAAAATTGGACTCCTGTTTGGACAGAAGTGCCCTCAGAAGAAAACTTTTTTTTTTTTAAATAAAGAAGAATAAGTGGTATAGAGAGCTATAAAATCAGAGGAAGATTGTATCATTTTGGAGAGAGTCTTGGATATTGATGCGTTTTGTGGTTTTCAATATAACCAAGTCCCAAAAATTGGCTGTCGCTATACTGCATCCCAGTCCTGCCCATGTGGCAGCACTGGTTCTTCAGGTAACGCTGCCTTGCTGTCCAACCTGTCACTCAGTGCCCAACGTGCCAGCAGAGACTGAAAGTAAACTTGGTTAGGAATTTTCTTTGCAAAATTGAGGGCAAACGGCTTTGTCTTTCTGGGGCTGTTCATCTTCATTGTCTTCAAAGGCCTCTATTGATTTTTAAACTCAGCTCAAGACGCCACATATTTTTTTCTATTTTTTCAATGTGTTAGATAGTCAGTGTATAAAAGCTAATGAGGAAAGTGTTGCAACAAAACAAAATGATCTTTCAGTGGTGCAAAACTTGTGAGGAACAAAATTTAAATTGATGTGATGACATCTTTGCCTCCAGCTTGCTTTCGGTGAACAATCTCCTTTTTTAGTGAAGAAAAGTAGTCTTTATATGCTTGCATATTTTAATGGGCATATTATTTTTAAACCAAGACTTCAATATATTTTGTGTAAGTTATTCTTTAGTAGGCAAGTTCTGCAATACCTTAAATACATGAGAATGTGCTTTAATTCAAAATAACACACTTCTGTTTTCCTTATGTTTTATGAAAATAGTTTTAGAGAACTGCACACCTTTGGGTGTTGTTTTGTATAAAACAGATTAATTGTATCGGTTGTGGTCTTGATGATGAAATCCAAGGCACCAGGCTATTGAAAATCTTACTCATATTACTCTACTCTGTTGTAAATTCTTATGAGGGAAAGAAGGGAGAAGTATGTTAAAGCTGGTTATGAAGTTGTATGGAGCTTAAGTCAACTTCAGCATTCAAAATTATTAACCTCTATGGGTGCCACATTGACTTACAGCATGAGGTAGGAAGAGGTTGGGAACATGTTTACATAAACCCTATTTTGAAAATGAAACTGGGATTTTAGAGGTCTCTGGCCATCTCCCCAGCATTAATTTCATTTGGAAATCTGATTTTTGGTCTTTAGCAGATTTACAGATCTCAGTGGTATCTGTAACATGAGGAGGACAGCCACGAGGCCCTCAGGGGCTGTGATGCCTGCAGAACCCTGCTCCGAGGAAGGGCTGGTGCAGCAGGAGGGGTGCACGTGGCAGCCTTTGAGGCTGGGATGCCTGGTCTAGTGAGCCCCAAAGCCTGAGTGTGTGTGTGTGTGGAAGCTGGGGTGAGTGGGTAAGCCCAAAGTGGTCAGTAAACCCCTCTGCATGAGTAAGCTCAGGAGGTTTGGGAAGCTTGGCAGCCCCCAGGACTTCTCCACAGAGCCACTTCCCATGCCAACGGTGCCCAGCTTGTCTTGTTCTGCCTTCCCAGGTGCCAGGCTTTGAATTTACTCATGTTGAACTTCATAAGGTTCCTGTTCGTTTGTCCCCCAGCATGTCTGTGTCCCTGTGGGTGGCATCTCTGCCCAGGACTGAATTGGCTGCCTGTTGGAGGAGAAGTGGTGTGGGACCAAGGCTGGAGATAAATTGGTATAAATATCCTTGTGAATTAAATGAACTATTCTATTGTGCATCTGTTTCAATTTTCACAAGATTTCACTTAAAAGAATTTGTGTTTTCTGAAGAGTTGACTGAAAGCAATAAACAGTTATAAAAACTATCACAGTGAAGAATCAAGAGTATTCAGATAGCTGGTGATGTTATAGCCATTGTGAAAGGGTTTAAGGTTTTGTTTGTGTTTTGGTGTGTGTTTCTTTTTGCTTTAGATGCTGATGCCTAACCAGTACAGGGTGTTACTGCTATAGGGAACAATTCTTGTGGGGGATATGCCAGTAGGTGGAAAGGGAATAGCTGTCCTTGAGCACAAGCAGAGTACAGTACTATGAAAATGCTACTTGGATGTTCAGTGGTATTTGATATGCATCTCTTGGGGTGAATGTTTTTAAGATCGAGTAAACAAAGAAAGGGCTGCTGGACTCCAGCCTTAGTAGCATATCAGCATGAAATACTAATGAACCTTGCAAATTTGTTTACAATATGATGTTTGTTCTTTATAATGGATACTATCCTACCTACTTCTGCCCATAGGATGATGTAGCTTTTCACAATGACACCAATAACTTTATGAGAAACAGATCTGTAGAGCTGGCGTATTTTAGGGAGCCGTTTTTATTGTAATGTTAGTATTAAAAATTCTCCTGTGGTTCAATCGTTAAAGCTCATTTAAAAACCCTCAGAGGGTTGCCTATAGCTCAAATACAGTGCAAGGAGTTTAATCCTTAATTGTATATAGATGGATATATGAAATAGAATTTGGCGCCATAATGCTTTTCTTGATTGTGAATCTATAATATGTTATTGTTTCTTCAGAGAGTTGAAACGATGCCACTAATGTAAAAGATTAAAGTATTCATTAAATTGGTGGTGCAGCACTGGTCTCTTAATTTGATAAAAAGAGACTTAGAACCAGGCGGCTGCTGCACTACCAACTTTTTAGCCTCCTCCACTGGTCGCATTGGTGATACATTGATAGTGAGTTCACAGTATTTTGACAAGATGCAAAACGTAATCCTTTAAGCCATATTCCTTGAACTAAGTGCTGTATGAAAGTAATAAATAGCACTCCAGAATTAATCCATTACTAAGGTATAAATTTTACGTTGTTTATGGTTAAGAATTTTTTTCTTGGTGTTCAAGAGAGATATTAAAAAGGCATTTGCTAATATTTGTATTTACAATATATAATTGGATTTCTAAAATTACTGACTTGATTCCATCTATTCGAGGGTATATATTGTTTCTGTATGTGAGCCATACACTTTTTGACATTATTCTCATTTAGATCTAGGTGAAATTTTTAGCAGATATTTTAGAGGGGGGAGTGGGGAGTACATTTAAGTCATCTGAAGTGATCTGCAAGTTGCTTTAGCTGGATTACTTTCTTTTAAGTTGCAAATAACTGAAATACTTGATATGTTTTGTCATTATTTTTTAAAACACACAAAATGTTTGCAGTTGTAAATGTTTATTTCAGTGTTATTTAAAGCATTGATTTGAAAGGACTCAGAACTTAACAGTACTTCGTTTTGGTTGAGCAAAGGACTTTGGCTGAATGAATGGTATTGTATGAAACACCAACAAAGTGATTTTCAGTTCTACCCTGATCTGTGCATATTCTTCCTCTTGCTCTGCTTTGAAACCTTGCTAAAGTTTGAGTATAGGGAATGTTACTTATATCTGTATGCATAACAGATGTGTAGGATCCTTGCTATATGTGGGTCGTGGAAAATGAAAGTATCAGGATGAAGACCAGAAGTTAAAGTTCTGCTCATGCAATTGATTTCACTCTGGAATGATATTAATTTTGTCTTGTTAACAAGCACATTGAGGACATACTTGAATAGTTTAGTGCTTTGGAAAGGGTCTTTTTAGGAGCAGAGTTGCCTGGTCTTTGTACCTGGATTGGTACAACATGCACTCAGGTGCATCAGTGGGGTGCTCCATTTGAAACCAAGTCTGAAATCATGCATTGGGATCCCATTCCATGCACCTCTGTGGAAGGGCCCATCAGGTTCTCCAGTGGCTGCTGTCTCTGTGCACTGGTATTTGCAATCGAAGGCTAGCAGGAGTTGCAAACCTGACTACTGGTTATCAGTGATGTGATGGAGCCAAGGGCTCTAACACATTACAAGAAAATTAACCTTGGCTGTTCTCTTTGTGTACCACAGCAGCTGTTGGTATAGAAGCACCTGATAAAACAAACTGTGACTGCCTCTTTGGTGCTAGTGTCATATTTTAAAATAAATAGATGGAATAACTGATTTATATGGCCACAGAAATATTTTAACACAGTGCTTTATCATACAGAGCCATCTTCTAACCCAGAATAATTAGTTTAGTTTATTTACCTAAGTTTCTAGGAAAGCTATAGATCTACTAGACTATATGACAAAATCTGTTTACTCTAACCCAGGGGACGTCATTCTCTGTGTGGTTTGGGGGTTATTTCAGCAGAGATGAGTTGGAACTGAAATACTTACTGAAGAAAGGCAGCTAACCTAAACCTCTAATTATCTGGAAAACTTCAGGCTGAACATTCAGCACTATAATTACCTCAAAATGACTAGCTGAGGCTGGACAAAATGTTTTTCTTTGGTACTTTGCTTTATGCCTTTAGCTTGAAAGAGAAATTAAACCGGCAAATGCTGGAGGGACTGTCAAAACAAGACAACCGAAACAAGAAACAAGCTGCTTTTTAATTTCTATGGATTTTTCTCTAACTTTTTCAACTTGGGTTCTGTAAAATAACTGCAACGTGCTGTATCATTTACTATTGATCTTAATTGAACTCCAAGGTGTTGTGCAAAGAGGCCAAATCAGCAAAGTTGGATGTAAGTAAAAAGACCAGAGTCTGGAAGTAGACAGCATTTAAGTACAAGTATGCTGAGAAGTATAATATTCCAGCCTCTGTTCTACTCTCAAGAGCTTTTCAATGAGCTGAGTGAAGGGTCCCTTGGACAGGGAGCTGTGGGATACATCTGTGTTGTGTGGCTTTTCTTCAGTCATCCCTGAGTACAAGCATAGGAGAGGATTGGTAGCACAGTTGTGGGTTATTCATATGAAGTAAGCAGGAACCCAAAGAAATGCCCAGTTGTTGGTGATCTTAAAGAAGTTATACATGTAAATTGACTCAGTACCAGAGACCAGCTAATACTTGGCCGTGAGTGGATCCCAACAGTGGGCTTGAGTGTTTCCAGGTCAGCTGGATGTCAGAGGGACTCAGACATTGTTTCTAGGTTTCATTTATGGTGGGCACTAGTGGACTCCTAACACCTCTTTAGATGTCACTGGTGAGTAGAGAATAGGTTTAGATCCTGAAGTGGGCTATCTGGACTGTTTAAGTTTTTCCAATCACTTACATATGATGCTGGTGGCTTCTACACAGACAAGGGCATCCTGAGCTGTTCCTAAGCTCTTCCTTGATAGTATAGCAGGAGCTCTTGATACAAATAATTAGTAGTTCCTGACTTATGGCCTGCCTTAAGTAGGATGGGTTTTTAAGTGTTTTCTATCAAGTAGCTTATTTGTACAGACTCCTTGCTCTTGCTCTGCTTGAAAGCCTCTAGTTCTGGAGTTTGTGTGCTTGTGTGGATGTCATTTGAAAGAGACTGCAAATGGCTTCCTTGTAGTACACCTTGAAAGATGTTTCAAGAATTGTTCCTGCCTTTCTTTTCCCCCAAAGGGATGATTATTTGGAATGTGGTATAGAGTATCACGCTTGGATAGATATGAGTCTGTGCTTGGACAACACAAGAGAGTGTTTTAAAGGGAAACATGGCTCACTTTGAGATGCACTTATTGACAGGTGTAGAACATGTTTCTCTAGTGTGAGGCTGGTCTGCATGGCATCTAGAAGCAGCACAGAAGAAAAACTGTGAATCCAGTCTCCCCAAAGGCAGACTGACCATCTGACCTGAAAACCTGATCACTGTTAGGGCAATCGTTAGTGTAATGATGGTGTTGGATGCACAGATCTTACACTAATCTTCCAGTAAACCTGTCCAGGTACAGAAGTTATAGTCTGATCTCTCTTTCAAAGCAGAAAGGGTGATGCCTCAACATCTAGCTGGGGATAAGAGATTGAAAGCAGTGTGGAGTATGACTATCTATGGGATTTTATGACTTGAATTTTTTAATTAGTGTTTTTCACATGTTGGCTTTTAGAGTTTTAGAAGATATCTGTACAGTTGGATCAGACTCCACTCAGTGCTGCTCCATCAATTTCCATTCGTACATTTGAGGCTGGCAGTTTTTCCTGAACGCTCCGTGCTTGAGAGGTGTGGTGTGTTGTCATCCCCCTAACTTAGAGAGACTGTTTCACATGGACAACTGAATGGTAGCTTGCTTTGGCTAAAATCCACAAAACAGACTATTTCTACAGCATAATGCTTCATGACTGATGCTTCATGACACTCAGCATTTCTTTGATGATTACAGGTTTGTAGTAGCTTAAATAACAATCTATAGTTCATTTAGCAGGCAAGCAAAAGGGACATAGATACTACTTTTGATAGTTTCATAGTAATATTACTGTTTCTTAAAATCATTCCCTACAAATGATACTGTGATGTAGCTTGATAGGTGATACAGTATCAGTGAATCAAACACAAGACAACATGGTGTCTACTGCAATATGTCTTTGTAAGGAATATTTTCTTTCACTCATGGGGCCAAGATTCTTAGTCAACAAAGTGAGGATTTCTTTTTTTATCAATAATTTTAGAAGTGAGAGAAAAGACAAGGAGAAAAAAGTAGACAAGAAAAAGACTTTGTGCAGAAACCTAAAGAAATCTGAATGATGATGATGAAACGTTGGCAGGAATTCTCAGGTAGCTTTTTGCTTTATTACTTAGTTTTATTTTTTTCATTGATCTTTGCAATGAAAGCGAGACTATTTTATTATTTATTAGAAAAAAACCACCCTTCATGTTGCTTCCTTTAACTGTTATGTGGTCCCTAAGAAAAACAGCAAATGTGAAGGATGCTCGTTCTTCCTGAACTTCCCAAAGTATTCAAGAGCAAATGAGTAGGTTACGACTTTCAAGCCCGGGCAGCTATGATGTTTTGTAACCACAAAGGGGAGAGCATATGCAATCTGAAGACTAGGAAAAAAAAAAAATAATTGGAGCCTCTGCTCAAGTAAGTCCTCTGGAGTTGTCGTAAGAAACAAATAATGCTTCTGTAATGTATGATTTAAACTTACTTTGTCTTCAGATATAGTAAGACTAGGAAGCTCTTATCTTGTATCAGTTGATTCAGGTAGTAAAGAATGGAAATCCTACTTCCTAAATGCTTATTCTATTTAAATTTATGAAAATGTTAAACCATACTGTAATTAAATACTTCAGAGCAACTTGGGCTATTCTCATATAATAAATACACTTACTGAGACAAAATTGGGATCTGCTGAAGACTTGCTTAAAATACTCAGGCTTGCCCTGCTGTTCAGCTGTCTTAAGCCAAAAGAGTGGAAATTGAAGGAGAAACAACCACTAGTCAACATTTCAAAGGAATGAGACAGGCATATAACAAGCCTGTAAAAAAATATATCATGTTAGCATTATCAGAAATTGTTTAGGGAGAAGATAGGCAAATTGATGGTGATCTATAACATGTGGTTGTAGAAATACTTTGAAAAAGATTGGACCTTATAAACTCCACAGATCAATCAAAACCAGGAAATCAGCTGAAATTAAATCTGTTCTTGATAGCTTTGAAATAAAATGGAGAAAGGCAGTAGAGGGTAAAAGACAATGAGTCAGTGAATTAAAAAATCAGAATTAAGATAACAGCATGATTCTATTCAGCAGTAAAAGGCCAAAAGAAACAGAATGAAACTGTAGAAACTGTATTGATGGCAGTCCTGTGTGGCACTGAGCAGAGGGCACAAGCACATCCAGCAGCCCTGTATAAAATTCACAAATGAGCTGCCACCCTTGCCCTCCTCCCTGATAAACAAGGAGGGCTATCTCGCAGCAGCTGAACCAGGAGGTTACAAAGATAATGTTAATGTGACCATGTTATCTTTCCATTGCTGGAGAAAATGTCATTACTCCATTAAACAAAAAACCAACCCCCAGCCAGATGGGTGTGTGTGCTTGTGGTTTTTTGTGTGTGTTTTTTGTTTTATTTTGTTTTCTTCTTCCTCCCCTCCACTGCTAATTTCTTATCTTTTAGAAGGCAACACAGCAATATCTTGGTAAATAAATTATATGAAAATGACACAGTGGTTATTGGAGGAGCTATTCCCAGCTTTTCAGGCTGGACGCTGGTAACTTAAGAAGCAGTGAAGAGGCCAGTGCCTATTCCATCTTTTCCATCTTGCTAAAGCAAAATGTGGGCATTGACATCTCCGTATCCACTGCAGTTCAGGGCAGGGAGGTTTGCGCTGCCTTGTTCCTACTTGGTATTTCTCTTTGATCAGCTTTGACACTCAAAGCAAGAGTGAGAGTCCTTGTTCAGGAAAGCAACCTCTAGACCCTGTGCTCTACTGGTTCACTCCCTTTACTTGTTGGAGTTCTTGCACCAAAAGCTTTTCATACCCTTCCAGAGGAGGCACAATTATTATAGATTCTGGGTTTGGCATGTGTATAGTTGATTTTTTGGTTCAGTACAGTTCCTTCAGGAAGAAAGGCATGTATTTCTGACAGACTGATTTTATGCAGATCCTTGGTGACTGAGCAGACATTCTCCTCTTATTTCCGCTCCTCCCCACCTTGAAATTGCATTGCTTATGTATAAACACATCTACACTTCCACTAGTACTTATTCCCATTTTAATAGCATCTTTAGAAAGTGGTAAGTCTAGCAAGAAGAGGGGGAAGGCAATTGGGATGATGATGGTTTCTAGTGGCTGTCAGCTGTGTTTTAAAAAGTGGCTAATGAGAAGCCAAAGAACAAACTGTGGTGACGCATAAAAGAATACCAAATAAATCTGATAATGAATAACCTGAGAAGTAAACAATGGAAAGCAGCAAAATGTGTGGAAATGGAACAGGAAAACTGGTTGTTTTTTGACGTAAAAAATCCTGACATAGCAGACCCTCAAATGATTATCTTTCTGTGTGTGGTGTATGTCACTGAATCATTTCCTACCAAGTGTGGTAAGATTAAAACAGTGGGGAAGTTTAGAAAGGAAATTATAGACAATATACAGAGAATGACCTTTATCAAGGATATGGGTTTTTTATCACATGAAGTGCAGCTACTTACCAGTAGGGAAAAAATAGCATCTTACCCAGAGAAATAGGAGTTAAGTGTGAAAAAGATTGTGTTAAGTTCTGGAGCTGACTTCTGTCTCCTATAGTAAAGAACCTATGCATACTTCTTTCCTCTTTATATCAATGGAAGATACTGTCACTTGAAAGTTATTGTTGCCTTGCAAAAGATGGAAGGGATTTCTCCTACAGCTCTCAAGTGTAAGCTCTGTTCAGCTGCTGTACAAAGCAACTTCCAGAAGGCCGGGCTGCTAAACAGTGTTGCAACTAACAAAACAAACAACCCCCCCAAACCAACACAAAACACACAAAAAAACCGCATACAAAACCAAACGAAAAAACACACATACAAAAACCCAAACAACCCAAACCCCAAAACAAACCACAAAAACGAATAAACCTCCCCTTACCCCAGCCAAAACCAACAAAACAAAACGCAATATTTTTTGACTGAGTGGTTTTAGATTTGGATCAAATAAATGGCATAAACTCATGTGTAATCCTGGATCCATTACAGTGAAATGAGCCATTGTGCTAATAATATGTGGAGATGTGTTTGTTCGTGGTTTTTTGTTTTGTGTTTTTTTGTGGGTTTTGTTGTTTTTTTTTGTTTGTTTGTTTTTTTGTTGTTGTTGTTTGTTTGTTTTTTCTTTCTGTCTTTCTTCTCTTTCCTCCTTCTGATTTGAGCAGCCATTACTATTGCGGCTTGCCAGAAGAAGCCTAAAGCAGGAAAAATATTTGACAGTCATGGTTATTCATATGATCACAGCACCAGTGGTCTTTGTAACTTTTTTTGTTCCTATCAGCACAAATCCAGCTATTCTTCTGCTTTCAAATGTTCTTCAGGTAATTTTTGAGGATGAAAAGGTTGGGAGCCCTTGATGTTTATTTATTTCATAAAATAGAGCTTGTTGCCAGGCTGCAATCCTACACAACTGACATTTTAGCACCTATCACCTGTGCAAATTGCATTGTATAAAACCTGAAAAATATTGTGAGAGAAGACTGCAGTAGATACCTGGACCTTTGCAGAAGCATTTCTGGAAGAGGTGGGATCATACAGTCCCTCCAGCAGGGTAAAGCTAACTTCTGCCTGGACAGTTTTGTTTGGCTGGGTTATCCGAGTAGTTCCCAGTATCTTAAATCTGCATGTTACAGTCTCCTTACTAGCATTTCCCATCTGTATTACCTTTTTACAGATGAAGAAGTAGGATGGAATTCACCCCAGGGAATAGAGGAAGCTGGTGGAGAGGAAGGGACCCCACACCTGAAGTGTCTGATGTGCAGGATCTCACCACCAAACAGCTCTTCCTCTCTCTCCTAGGATGACTCCTCATGTTAGAATGGACAAGAAGAGAATGGGAATGAAATGGGAAATGTCGAACTTACATGGAGGAGAGGCAAGCTGAAACTCGAGTAGGTAACTTCTCCAGCAGAGTAGGTAGACCGTATCAATTGCACAAAAAAAGCCATCACTGAGAAGTTTGTGGTTAGCCTTGGCAATATAAAGAGTTGAGAATAAACTTCTGTGTAGGTAAGACGAGAATTTTGAAAATGCATATAAAAGAAAACTAGTACTCCAATAGAAAGTAAAGTAATTGCCTCTGTATTTTGTTTCTGTCCTCCTTCAGAACTGCGAAGTTGTAAGAAATTACAGCATTCATGTTCCCACTAAAACTGAATGAAAAATTACTCTCTTTCTAAGGAAGGATATCAACTACAGTAACATTGCTGTAAAGTAAGCAGTTGGAGTTACATTTGTAGAATTTATAACCAGAACCCAAACAACGTGAATCTTTTCAATGTTCTATTTCTGTGTTCATATTTTAATATCTCTGCTGATATTACAGTAATTTTATGGGCTTGAGGGAATGTCTGAACTAGTTGGAATACTTTCATGAAACCAGGTTTGACCTTTAGGTCAAATGAATCTGATCCAGATAAAATCTAGACCTGAACTTGGCAATTACCTGTTTTTGAGCAACAAATAGCACATCTGAGGAGAGAGACGAGTTGCATTTTTTTACTTTCATTTTTCATGCGGTATGCAGGAAAGTGTCAGGACGTGCAGTATGTTCTGCTTGTATTAACATATTAGTTGGTGGGAAATTGCAATATGTAGAAAGCATCAAAATATGCAAAAGATGAGTTAGTGTTTTGGGCACAGCAAGAGCAAAATTAATTGCATATGTTTGTTAGTAACTCATAGCAAAATCTTGTTAAGTGGAGAAAAAGGAAGTGAAGACTTGTGTTCTTTATGGGAAGGAGCATGTCACTTCAGTCATTCTGTACAGCATTGAGCACTAACCCTGATTGTGCCTTGGAGGCACATCTGTTAAATATTTTCATTGCATTATGTTAGTGATTTTACTTTTCAACAGACTGAAGCTCATAGTAGTAGGGTGATAAAAAAGGTCTGTCTAATTCTCAATATTGTATTTGAATTATTTTAAAACTTGGGTTATTAATGGGACTCCTGGGGCAAAAGGGATGGTGGCAAGTGATGTCTGCTGGGAGAAAGTGGTGACATTCTCCTCTGCATAATCTGTTCTTCCATATTTGTGTGTCAGTAGAGGGGTGAGTGGTCATAAATTACAATGAGCAATGTGCACAAGCGTTTCAGTGAAATGTTGCTAGCTTTGTTCTACTGCATTTAGGTCTTACATCAGAGAATAATCTAGACTTAAATATTACTTGATATTTCCAATTTCTGTTTCTAAACAAAAGGAATGCAAACACAATTAAAAACGCATCTTCCTGCTGAAATAGTCTCTAGAAGAAACAGTGACTTGTTTTCATATTACTTTCTTAGTTTTAAGAGGAAACCATTGATATGGATTTTCAGGAATTAATGAACCATTTATTGCTCTTAAAATTGAACATTTCTTTAAAAGTACAATATCAGGTAATCAACGTCCCAATTTCTTACTAAATAGAGTACTTAAAATAAGCAGAGAATCACATATCTCCCCTAAAATGAGTGCTTAAAAAAGCTAAGTTTTTTTTGCAAAGGAAATTTTTGATCCAGATTTACTTTTTTATATATTGTGTAAAGTCCCTTTGGCTCTCAGGCCTTGTGTGTGGTGACATAAGTCTCTGTTTTTGTAAAATAATATGCTTGAAGTAATGCTTTATACTGTGAAATACTCCTAGGAGAAATTGTTTTGTTTTTTAATAGTAAGAAATTGAGCAATTAAGCTTCTGTTCCCAGATCCCCGCAGTACTTCTTTAAACCTCCCAAGAAGGTAAAAAACTGCATGCAATGGGTATAACTTTTTTTTTCTTTTTTTTGTTTTAAAAAGGCAAGAGATTATCCTCTCTATTTGAAGAGGAGAGAATGTAAAGTTTATCTAACCAGGTTAAAAAAAGCTTTAATGAGAGATGGTGGCATTGGTCAGCAGCTTTCTCAGTGTTTGCATTCTAATTGACTGATAGGACCTTGTCTTCCAGAAACTAAGTTACATCCTTAGTGCTGTATCATGCTATGCTGAAAATCTATATTTCCAGTGCTCAGACTCAAAGCAACATTTATACCTTCGTTTTTAGCCACCATAAATCAGGAGAAACACTTCTAGCTGTTGAAAGAGATCATGAAGCAATTTTTATAGCTGAGCTCCTATCAGATAATGCTGATCTCTAAGGAGTACAATGATGTATTCACAGGAGAAAATATTAATATTGCAGTTCCCCCTAGAGGTGACTGCATTTCAATTTGATAAATTGTTTATTATCGTCATCATCTTATCTGTCAAGCTTTGAATGTGTTTTGGGGACTTTGGAAAGAATGAATCTCTCTAGACACGGTTCATTGCCATGTATAGCAATATGCCAAATGGCATATGCTCTATTAGACACAGTCAAAGAAGATTCATTATCGTATTTGGGGGCTGGGAGGGGCCACCACTTTTCTATTCATTTTTTTGACCTCATGCACTTGTTGTAGTGGGCCAATCCTAGAGCAGCAATATGGCATTTCTGCAGTGGTGCTTTATCTCGTTCACCGCAAGATGCCTGAATTGACATCAGAGTAAAATAGTGAACTTGCATAATCTCATCTTAAAATGACTGTAACAGCTTAATCAGCCTCAGAAGTTTGCTTTTTTGAACATTTGATGATCCAAATTGAACCTTAAACTAAATGTATTGTCCTGGCATTGACATACTTTAGAGTTAACTGCAGCTTTAATACATAGACTACTTTAAATACAACCAAGGCTGTGCAAAATTCTGGAGTCCTTACAGATTACTTGAAAATGATACGTGAAAAGTCTTCAACCTTGAAAATGGTAGACTGACACTTGAATGTAATGAAGTGCCTTAACACTTGCCTCTAAACTGATTTAGTCTTTTTTTATAAATGTGTGTCTATGAGTATATGCACACAAATATGTAAACCTCAACTTCATTTATTTTTGTCTGGTGTTATGAATTGGCATTTGTACTACCCAAAATGTTGTGTTTGTTTTTGTTTTTTTTTTTCTTTTTAGAAGGCATAATACTTAGTAATATGCTTTCAGCATTCCAGTGAAGTATGTTGCCTGCGCATCTATAAGAAATAAGATGCTCTGTCAGTTACTTTATCAAAAGTGTTGGTTGAACTAAATTTATTTCAAAATGAGACTTTAAACCAGAAGTAAAACATATTCAACATTTCAAGGCCAGGTGTCTTCTGCATTTTTTTTTTTTCTTTCCAAATGTCCATTCTCTAACTGATTTTGGAACTTTTGTCTATAATTGAGGCAGAAACTTAAACCTGTGCTATGTACATGCCATCCGTCAACTTACATTGCATCGGTTGCTGATTCAGTTTTGAACTGTTCTAGTTGGTACCAGGATGCTGGTTTCTCTGACTTTGCTTTATGCAGTTTGAGAAAAATGGCTGTTTCTACACTTAATGACAGGTACATTTGGCACAGTACTGCTCAGTCCTCATTCCCTTGTGAACCTGGAAAGGGGGTACTACAGGGTGGTGTACAGAAACTTTCTGCTTTTCCACGTCTCTGGATTTTCTGCTGTAGGAAACTAAGGTACACATTCATGTCTTACTCTGGCATGCAGTTGGCCTGTGGTCAACATTGGGACTGAGATGTAACCAGTAAAAGTCTGATCTCCAAAACATTGCATATTTTTCTTACCAAATTGTTTGGCAGGCATCAAAAATAATGTCTGAGGGTTATCTCTGAATATTTGTCACACACAGACAAAAATCAAGTCTTTGAATATATAGCAGATATTTCAGAAAAGATTAAGAGAAAACTGTAATGTTCTGTTTTATTTAAACAGTGCAACCACTCTGTCTCATGATAGACTCTGATGTTGGCCATTTCCTTACAGTTCCAGGATAAATGAAATAAAGTACGTAAGCCATGTTCTTTCTTTTGCAACTGTACTTTGTCCACTGCCTGCTTTCCTATTGCTCTTGTCTGGGCTGTTAAATTGTTGTTTTAAATAATTGATTCCACCTCACTTAATATAAAAGCTCATATAAAAGTTGGCAGATATAGGGGGAACTTCCATAAAGCTTCTCTTTCCCAGATTTCTCAAGAAATTCAGGTCAGTTTACTTGTCTTAAGCAGGAGTGAGAATAAACTATGGAAAGTGATGACATTTCATTTTTTCACAAGCTTTTCCTATTTTTTTCTGAAATTTACAGTGGCTTTTGTTTCATATTTGGCAATGACACAATATTACTCCCCCTATAAAAAGTAACTCATAGGTTCCCTTACGTGTGTAGGGTGGTAGAGTTAGGGTAAAATGAAAAGTACCTGGAGTAAAGGCCTTTCTCATATGTAGTAACCAACTACTTGGCAGCTAGAAGGGCTGTTGTGAATGCAACAGAGGTATAGAGCCTTTTTCTGGAAGAGTTTTTGTTTTTTTAGAAGTCTGCACCAAGAATGACGGAGGCACAGTGCTGCTGGTTGGCGCTTCTGGGCAGAGCTGAGTTCACTTGTGGAAAATGACAGTGATGTGGGACCCCCCCGGGTGCTCACAGGGCCTGCTTTCCCAGTGGCAGTAACAAGGAGAAGCGTGAGTTAATGCAGATCTGCTGATGAACCAAACGGAAACAATTGCAGTTGCATTTTTTTCTATCCTGGGAAATATTAATACTAAGGAGGGTTACCAGTCTTGGAAGAGTAAAGTTCATAGTCATCAATTCCATAGGTTGTCCCAGGACTGCTTATTCTGCCTGAAATCAGCTGAGGACGTTCTGCTGCAATTTTTAAACTCACACAAGATTCTAGATTTTAGAGCTACAGTGAGGCTTATGCTGCCTGCAACATCACCTTTAGCAATTTAAATATTGTTGTGGAAATTGGGTTATAAATGGATTTAGTCTGTATCTTACAAGTTAATATTTTATGTTACTTCACCAGGCACTCCCCAACTTGGTGCACTCAACAGACTACTACCCGCTACTGATCTTCCAGACAGGTGGGGAGGAAGCTGCATCCCGTAGTCTGAGGGGAATGAAGAAAGATTTCAAGGCATTGGGATGGTTGGTGAAAGTGCCTGGCGCACAAGTAACTTTCTCTTCCCTCCTCCCATTTTCAGGTGACAATGTGGGATGGAATCGAATAATTCAGTCCGTAAATGATTAGCTACAAGACTGGTGCTACAGCC
>VWYH01007523.1:66691-235707 GCA_013399365.1 Pampusana beccarii | reverse complement strand
AGGGCAGTGGTGGAGTCACCATGGATGTGTTTTCCAGCCAAAGCGATTCTATGATTCTGCACCTCTGCCAGCCACGTCAGAGAGGCTGAGGGCCTGATCTGGGGCTTGTGAAGAGGGGAAGGTTCTTTAGGCTGCTGCTAAGGTGGGGTCCCTGTCCTGGGCAGTGAGCCGCTCACCTCTGGTTTTGCGCAAGGACAAGTATTGCTTTCTGCCAGGAGTTCCCGACCGAGCACACCACGTTGGCGCGGGGTGAAACCTGAGGTGAAACTCCTGGCAGGAGCAGAATTGGGCTGTTTGAGTGACCTGACAATGTCACCTCCTCTCCCTCTCTAAAGCACCTGCTCTAAGTTTGTGGAGCCCCAGGAACAGCCACTCTGCCTTTGCTTTTGCAGTGACCAGGTGATGGATGAGTTCTTGAACTGTGCTAAACAAACCAATTGCCCAGATGAGGCGATTAAGCTGGTGAAGCTGGCGGCGGCCCTCGGTCTGCCTTCATCTCAACGCCTTAAAAGCAGAACGGAGAAGGAATTTGAACTCTCTGAAAAGCAGAGGTAAGTCAGAGAACTTCATGTTACTGCTGGAGGGGTAGACGGGGTGTGCAAGGGGTAATTCCTGCAGAAAGGCTTCTCCACCAAGGCGGCAGAGCGCGGGCTTCAGAATGACGTGCTTCTGTGTTTATGGGTTGCTTCACACCCCCAAAATGGTCCCTCAGTTTCCCATCCCATGTTGTATCCATCCCACCTAGGAGGGAAAGTGACTTTCCACCATGGGATCGGCCTTATCCACCACTCAGATCTTAGCCTAGCTGGGTCTGGGTAGCGAAAAGACACTCATTTCAGGTTAGTAAATTGGGGAATTGGTACGGAATGGCCCTGTGTGTGGTGCAGAGTGCTGAGGCTCACGGTCAATCCTCAGTACATCCCACCAGCATTGGTTGCTGAGCTGCTGCAGCCACGCTCAGCTGATGGGCTGAGCCTGCAGGACCACAGTTTGGGGCCAAGCCCCGCACCCTTGACATCTGTCCCACCCTTCTCTGCATTTCCAAAAGTAGGTGGGTGTGCCTGCACCACATGCTGGGGCAGACTGGCCTGGCCTGTGAGGGCAGTAGGCATCGGGCAGCCCCAAATGTTCTTTGTCGGGGTTTACCCTGTGTTTTGGATTTCTTTGAAGCAAGAGTCACAAGAGGTGACTGATGACCGGACTCTTTTCCATCTGCAGGAAGACACTGGAGAGTATCGAGTCAGACAGCGACAGTGACAGCGACAGCGACCGCGACTGACTGCGGCAGAACAGGAGCAACGGCTGCCGGGAGGTGTCTGAGAAGCGAGATCCCGTGGGCTGGCGCTGCCGAGCGCTCCGCCTGGCCTGATGCAGGACCTGCTTGGCCAGAGTACATTGTCCTCGCTGGAGCAAGGCACAAGCTGTCCTGTTGTAGCTTCTTGGTGACTTCAAATGCAGCGTGGGCTGCACCAGCGCAGCCCAGCTGAGGTTCCAGAGGAGCGCTGCTCCCACAGGCTGCTCAGCACCTCCCAGGCTTTAACACCTTGAGCAAGACCTCTCTTGGACCTCCTGGGACTTAAACCTGCACTGGATTTAATTCCTTTCCAGCCAACTCATGGACTACTTAAATATCAAGTTCACTCTGTATGTAAACGCTGTAAGTAATGCAATATTCATCACCTGTGGTTGTTCCTCATCCTTTTTGGTGTTTTGGGACAGGCTTTGGACTGTAGATGTTAAAAAGCTTCAATTTGTACAGCTGGAGACTATTTAATAAAGAGCTGACACTAAATACTACTGTGCTCTGATCATCCCTGCGCAAAAGCTGTTGATGACAAAGCGTTGCTGTTGCTGCTCTGTGAGAAAGGTCAAGTTCATGCAGAATGCAACTAAAGCTCTTTGGTGGCGGTATTTGCTCCAGAAAGCAAACCTGCCCGTTCAGGACTGCGGGAGTAGTACAGGTTACGGGGTAGATGAAGGATGGGGGCTCAGGGGCAGGGAGATGCTCTTCGCTTTATTGTACTGACAACTTAGAACGAGTTCAGCAAAGAGAAAAAGCCCCAGTTACTCAGTTCAGCACGTGGGTACTGAGTAAGTGATCAGATGTCCTCACTGGTGCTGAGAATGAAGGGAACAGCAGGAAAAGGAAGGAGCTTGGTCTTTTTTATGTGAGTTCTCATGGCTGAACCAAAGAAGAAATGTGTAGGGGTAGGAATCCACCAGAACAGCTACTCTGACACCAGCCTAAGTTATATCTACTTAGACTCATACCTGAATTTATTTTTTTTTACAGCTGTACAAATTGGTCACATCAATGAATTATTGCTCCTTGAAAGGAGTAAAACAGAGGTTTTGTCTTCCTCAGGTCCTGGAGAAACACTGTTCTGTGCTGCCCAGCTGTGTTTGGTTTTTTTAAATACCAGACAGAACAAGAGAAAGTGGTTGAAGTCTTGTTTTATTCAGCTGACAAAGTGGCAAATGATTAATGGTAGGTTACAAACGTTATTTTGGTTGGATCACAAGCCCGCTTGGTAAGATGGGGAAACAAAATCGTTACACAAATTGTAGAGAAGCTTCCTGAAGTTGGTTGTCATGATAACTCAAACCCAACACAAATACAACAAGGTGGTGAAGTTAAATACAGTGCAAGGAAACAAGACGGTACCCGTGCTTGGATGTAACGCTTCCAGCCCTGCCAAGCGCTTGCTTTGCAACCCTCAGGAGATCCATGGATTTTTCTTTGCGGCACAAACGATTGTGGAACTGCCTCCGAAACTACAGCCCTACCTCACTGCACCTGAGTTGTTCCCAAGCCCACGGCGCTGGCGTACGCTGTCAAGATATCCACTATTTGTTTTGTTTCCAGGGTCATGCGCGCTTCGGTCAGCCAGTCGTGCGCCACTCGCCTCGACTCTCCTCTTAACTGGTTGACAAATTTAGCCGCC
This sequence comes from Pampusana beccarii, assembly GCA_013399365.1. Taxonomy (NCBI): domain Eukaryota; kingdom Metazoa; phylum Chordata; class Aves; order Columbiformes; family Columbidae; genus Pampusana; species Pampusana beccarii. Next base: position 232,762 of record VWYH01007523.1, on the reverse strand, counting down.
AGCTCCAGATCTCCGTGTTCGATGCAATAAGACGCGTAAGACAGTAATTTAAACGTATCGAGGTCGTCGGCGCTGAGCTCGGCCGGTGGCTTCAGCTGTTGGGGGTGAAACACAAGCAGCGACTGCAGGTAGGACAGGAAATATTGGTACAAGCTGTTTCTGGTTTCATCGATCATAGCCACTCTTTTGGCCAGTTTTTGGACTGTGTGGAATCGCGCTCTGAGCGCCTCCTCGCTGTACACTCCCCGCCTCAGGGACTCCGGCGGCAGAGCTGCTGTTAAGGCTTCTGTGAAGGCGTTGTCGGAGCAGCTGGCTTGGATGGCCTTCACCGCGCTCTCCAGCGGCTCCGTCGGGCTATCCCCAGAGGCTGTTTTCATGCAATATTTAAGCGCTTCTACAGAAAGCCAGAGCTGATGGGCCTTTCTGGCTTCCTCTTCTGCTACTGCGTGACCTGCAAAAATAAGGCAAGAAGGGGACTCTCAGCTGGGGGCGCGCGGCCACGCAGAGTTTAGAACACAAGCAGCAAAAGCTGGCCCTCGTCAAAGCTCTGCTTTCAAAAGCAGCCGCCCCCTCAGCACTTGACCTCAAAGTAAATCTGTTCCAGAACTTAGGAGCAGATTAAGACAACAGCTTTGGGCTCGTGCAGCTGGGATTTGCTGGCAAATGAGCTATGTGCCCAACCCTGGGTTTAGGCACCCAGGTCTGGGTGAGGGGCCGTTAGGGAATCGTGACTTAAGTCCTTAAAGAGAAGGGATTTCAGTGCTCACTCTCGACCGCCTGCTCGATTCCTTTCAGCCGGGCGTACGCGGTGTTGATATCCAGCGTGAAGTTGTCGAGCTGTTCCTGAGTAAGGCGTCTGAACTGCATTTCTTGTTCGCTGAGCTTCTCCGATAAGTTCTGGAAAAAGCAAGATACACACATCAGACCAGAAACCACTGTTTAATTCTATTTACCTTATTTTTAATATATGCTTCTATAAATCTTGTTATCGCTAGGGACAATGCGGATAGTAAATATAATATACCAGTATTAAGCCTTATTAGGGTGAATTGCAGAGTTATGCACTTGGAACTGTCAAACATTCAAGATAAGATTCCTTTTAAGATAAGTCTGAATAAAACCTACAATGTCCAGGTATTTTATTTCATCTCTCGAAGAGGAGCAGCCCCCATTTCACCTTCTGTTAGATGGCTCAGGACTCTCCTCTTGCTTTGCAGGGGTTTAAACATCCCCCAAATTGCCCTGGGGGCGTTTCTCGCCGTACCTGCTCAAATTCCACCTTCAGTTCCTGCTCCTGGATCTTCAGGACGTCCCTGAGGTGGTCGCTGTGGGCAGCAGCCTGGCGCCGCAGCTGGGTCCGCATTTCACCCTCCATCACCTCTCGGACTTCTTCCACCTACACACACCAGCGGTTGTTATTACACCTCTATTGTTCAGCTCTTTGTCACACACTGTGATTCTGTCATCCAGCAGCGAGCACCTAGGGCACATTTCATCAAAGGGGCTTTGAAAGAGCCCGTGTTTCGTTTTAAAAAACTGATTTTATAACTGAGCCTGTTCCTAAAGACTTGGAAAAGCTTCACAGCCCATAGCGCCAGTAACTTGTGGTTACACTCACCGAGCACTTCATGCATTTATCAAAATACTAGAGAAAAGATACAGTAATATGACAAACTAATCCCTCTGGTGTTTATAAACCAGTTTCCAAACAAAAAGTACTTCATCTTTTCCCGAGATGCTGTAATACTGCCCGAGTTGGACACAATAATAAAGCAGTAATATCCATTTTAACCTGATCTTGTATAAAACAGCCACTTAGGAGAGCGCAGGTTCGCACAAGGGAGCACGGTGTAGGTTTATTTAAGAGCAGTTGAAGAGCTTTTTGGTTTTCTGAGTTTTTTTAGAGGATTGTGTCATTTCCAGCCTTTCGTTAAATGCACAGATGACAGTTCAGACAACTTTTTAAAAGAGCTCTAAATTAACACCCGTTACTGAAATGCTTCGAACTAAGAGGCTATAGGTGAAATCCTTGTTTCCCTCATGTCAGTGCAACTTTCTCAAGTAACGGCCAGTGTTTAATCTCATTTTCAGAGGCACGTATGTGAAAAAGCAGCACTATTTGGCATGAGTGTCTGCCTGCAATATGGTACCTCAAAAGATAAAATCTCCAGTGCCCAAATTCCTACATTTCTATTTGGCTTCACGTCCAAGAGAGCATTAAAAGCCTGAGTTTTCCTAGTCCTTTTGAAAGAAATCAAATCCCAGACCCCTGGCAAAGAGTGGAAGAACACAGAGATACCTCCTGGAGGAGCTACAGAACCTTCAGCTGGCCACACTGGGTCAGGTCGAACATCTGCTTTGACCCAGTGATCCCAGCAGACAGGTACCACCAAAAAGTCATTCCCAGTTCAGCTGGATGATTTTACCATTCTAACTTAGCAGAAGTTTCTTTGCTCAAGATCTCCTTCCCACCATTAGCCTGGGGGTCACCCTCTCTGAACTCTCCCATCACTCCAAACATCCCAGTTGCTCTCCTGGGTACCTCCCTCTAACTCTCCTGCCTCCTTTTTGAGCCAGAGACTCAACCAGGTCTGTTAACTCCACTTTACCTTCTTCTCCTGTTCTGTTTCGATCTCACTTCTGTGATGCTCCAACGCTTTGGCCACGGCCGCCTCAAATGCCTTCTTATCTTCGAGCTTCTGTTTCTCCAGGGCCGTCTCGATGTGCTGCTGCTCCCTCACTCGCTGCTCCGCCAGCTCCTTGTTCAACTGGTCGATGCGACGATGGGCGTGTGCGATGAGGGAATTTAAGTCGTCTGTCGATAACTGGTCAGCTAAAGAAAAAGAGAACTGGTCAGCTAAAGAAAACACGGGGCTTTAGGGAGGGCTGCAGGGAAACGCCGCCGTGCTGCTCGCCCACACCAAGGCTCCTCATGCTTGACCAACCAGCGTGTTTTACGAACAGTTTCTGAGCACTTCAAGCCCTTGAGCTGTGATAACACCCACCCGGTATCGCTTTCTGAGCCACACCGACAAGCAAGTGCTTTCTATCGCTCTAAGAGAAATTATCTTAGTGTCTCTGAAGTGATTCACAGCCCTTATTTACGCTCCTGTATCCACATCACGCTCAATTAGAGGAGATTTCTGACAACTCTGTCCATCTTTTTCTTTACACCTCCACGTGTTTTCCCCTGTGACAGCACACAGAGCAGCAGGACACATAAAACCCCAGCGCTGACCGATACCTCCTGCCGGGTACTCGCTTACGGAAACTCGATCCCGAGAACACCGACGTCACCGCGAGAGACAGCCACAATTACCCTCTCTCTTCAACAGTCCTCCAGAGCAACAAGCACATTGCTCACCCCAATTTGTACCGTGCGGGTTTGGCTACTCCCAAGAGCAGCAGGGGTCACAAGTACACCTGTGTCTGCTGAGAACTTTTGCTATTTTTCTGTGGGAGAGGAGGAGGACACGCGCTACGCCTGCAGCGTTCGGTGAGCTGAGATGTGACCCGAGAACGGCACAGACCCTGCAAAATGCTGCAGCTCGTTTTGCTCTGGCTGCCGGCGAACTCGCCTGTAAAACCAGGGTCTAAATAAAGCAAGTGCAATTCCACAGCCCCTCAGCCGTCCTGCTGGAGAAAGGGCTGGGCAGGAGGGCTCGGAGCAGCGGGACACACGTCCAGCACCACTAAGCTCAGCTGTTGAGCTTAACACTGTTACAAACAGAACGGGGTTTTACCGCACTCCAGCTTCAGCAGGTTTCTTTGATCGGAAGGGAAAAAATAAATAATAATCGACCTCAGAATCAAATTGTTAATCAACATTGTTAGGATCAATCACTAAGATCGAATTTGGAGAGTCATGACAAGTTCAAATTGAACGAATCTGGATTTGGTTTCAGCGGCATCGGCAGGAGCTGGCGCTTCCGGCACCGCTCTGGAGCCAGGACTGTGGGGCTGTGTGGGGACAAAGGTCCTCACACGGCGTCACTGGAACCGGGCAAAGCTGCTGCTTCTCACTGGAACCTCAGCAGCAGGTATCGACCAGCTTAAATTCACAAAGAAAATTTAAACCTGGCTTTCTCAAGCCAGCAATCGCGCTCAGCTGGGAAGTGCTGCTAGACAAGTAGTTTGTGCTTTAAGCTAGACGTGCAAAACGAGCGGGAAGGATCCCAAAGTGTTTCAGGAATGCAACACTTCACCCCTTTGTTGATACTGCTGGTAATTTAAAGTGATGTACCACACAAATATCAAAAAGAACAGAGAAGAGGTGACATTCACAAGGGCAGAACAAGTGACAGGAACTCACCTAAGTCAGTTACCTCTGCAACAGAAAGAGAAGAGGTTGGAAAAGTTAATGCACATTCACCACAGTAAGTCAGTCATGCAAAAGTGAAATAGAAAACTAAGAGCTTGTTATCTACAGTGCCTTAAACATGAGCCCAAGTCTTTAGGAAGAACAGAATGTCACATATAAGTGTCTATGTTATAGGCAAAATATAGCGCAGAACATCCCAACCTCTAAAATCAGCCCAGGGGTTGATGTTGGAGTTTAGCCAGAGCAAGGAACACAAGCTTGAAGTAGAAAAGCTCAACAGGACACAGGAAATTTTAGTCTGACATTCTAAATCAGAAGCAGTTGGTTAAGAAACACATTCCCAAGAGACAGCTAAAGTCACAGACTCTAACAGGTCAGGCCCACGTGTGCTTTAGTAGATCACACCACTACGAAACTGAGTGTGCAGAAGTTACTGGGGCATTCTCTTCCCTCCCTCGAAAGCACAGCAGGCACAAACCCCAAGATGTTCTCCCTTTATCCCAACCACGGAAAAGCAGCTCATGAGATTTCAGATCTCAGGCAAAGAATTGCATGAACAAAACATAAGATGCCGATTCACTGCTTTGGTGCAGCATCCTGTATTGTTTGAGGTAAGTTACTATGTTGATTTAATTTAGAAATAACATACACTGGGGTAGGTAAGGTATGAACAATGAATTCTTTCAGGGTATCTGTCATTCCAGTGATGATCTAGAGAAATTCAGGGAGTTCTTTATCGCTCTGTAATTATGGTTGATGACAATCCCTATAATCAGAGAGCCAACCAGACAAGTACGTGATTTGATCCAAAGCTGGAGTGACCTGGCTGGCTGCTGGGAACACCAGGGGAGGGAAGAGGCGTTCAAACAACCATATGATACTTATCGCACAACAACGACATTTTCTGAAACTCCCAATACAGCACAAGCACTTTCCAGAATTAAGCCTCTTGGTAACACGTGCTTTTAGATTACTTATTTTAAACGTGAACTCATTTTCACTTCAAACCAACCAAACAATAAATCAGGATGCTGGACATGCAATTCGGTGGCTGTAGTTACAGGAACACCATGAACCAAAGCAACTGGTGGCGCAGGCACCGAGTGACCCTGGAATCGGAGACTTACTGAGCCCCTTCCAGCCGGGCTGCACGTCGGGGGTGATGCTGTCGAGCTCTCGCTGAAACTCCTCTCTAGCTGTAGCCACAAGCTCATGATACTGAGCTACGATCTTGGCCTCAGATTGCGCTGCCTGAACCTGTAACAAACAAAAAGGACATCGGTTTATTTTTAAAGGCAGGCCCTGAGTTAGAGGCAGATATTGTAACCCAACGGACCAATCAAAGCAAACTCACTTGGGGGAGAAAAAACCCCACCCTGTGATATCAAACCTCTCGTATAGAATAATTATCTGCTGGAACTACCGATAATCCATTTTGCCTCATACAGTCTGGAACTGGACAGTGTAGCCCAGATAGGACCAAAAGAGGATCTTAAATTCAGTTAATATCTTTGAAGATCTCTAGCTCTTTTTCTCTGTTTGCAGCTGTCACATAGGCCAAATAACTCATCCTGTGGCATCTGCCCCTCCTCTCAGTAAGTTCTGATGTTCTCATTATTAGGCTAAATTCACTCAAAACACTCCTAGTGAATTATCAGCTGTCCTGCCAAGGGAGATAAATTTCATCTTTACAGTTCTTCCCCCGTCTTCCGAGCTGTAAAGTGATTTACGCAGTGAGCCATCAGCGCACATTGCTCCTGCTCCTCCCTAACCTCCTGCTAAACTCCTCTTGGCCTTACCAGTTGCGCACAGGAAGGACAGACCCCAATCAAGCTGCCCAGATCTTGGCATGTCTGATTACTGGTAGCATAAAAAGGGTGGAATTTGCACTTTTTAAAAGGGTGGAATTTACACTTTAAAAATATTTAACCTGCTGCAAAGGGTTTGGGAACAGGAGGTCTGCACAGGCTGCCACGTCCTCCTTACTCTAAGGGCAACTATTTGTACAAATACTATACAAACACTTTGTGGAAGTGTCACCTTTTTCACAACGTTGTCCAAGTCAACTATCAAATGATGAAGATTTTCTTCTGCAGTGACAATGTGAGATTTGGCTCCCGTGATCTGAGACTTCTTGGCATTCTCGATTACGCCTTTCATCTTCTCTAACTCTTCTCTGAAAAGAGAAGAAGCTGCTGATTATAACTCATAATAGGTCTTATGACATAACCCCAAATAACTATTTATTTTATGCCATCTGCATTTATAAGAAGAACCTACTGGATAACTCTACAGGTGCTTCCTCTCTTCCAGCTCTATGGCTAAGGTGCTGTGATTAAAGATTATTTTTTCCCCACAGCTTGAAATCTGAAGATGTCAGTGTGTCTATTCCATGTAAAATGAGAATTATTTACAGTACGATTAGTACTCAAGGCTTAGCTGGAAGGGGAAGATGAAAGAAAGTTCACTGGAAGGAGTTGGTATTAGTAAAGCTAAGGTAGTGTCAGAAGGCAGAATTTCCATCACACAACAGAGTATCAAGGAAACATTTTTAATACAGATGGTTTACACTTGCAGAGAGTTTTGGACATGGTGACTGGTGGAGATAAAGGAGGATGGGAGAAAATTTATAGAGCTCTGTAAAGATAGATTTATAATTTTTTTGTAATTGAGAAAACTGATCTCCTCTAGCATAACTGGAAATCAAAGAAAAAGTGAACAAGCATTTGTTTTCCAAATCCATTCAAACCAATGGAGGTTTCTAATGACCTCATTGGAATAAGGAGCAGGTTTTAAAATAAATAAGGGCAAAGGCATCCAGCAGAGCAGTAGAGAATGAAAGCTGGCGCATCTGGGGTTTGCGTTAGCTTTGGTTTACTCTTTGAAACCTCAGTTACACCTCCGAACCATTTCCAGTCAGCACAGCGACTTCAAAGGGAAGAGAAGTTTATAACTTAAACAGCAACCATGCAACTCCAAGGAGGCTGTTGCCCCCTCAGCCTCAGCAGCATCAAAGGTTTCTGAATTTACTTCTACCCTCATTAACAAGGGCAACTTGCAGATATTTGTCTGCCATCTTATTTTTGCTGCTCTAACCCGCACGCAATGAGTCTGCACAGCAGACTCGATGCACATCCGCGCGGTTCACGCGGAACCTCGGGCCGTGAGCAGTGCTCCTTTTCGGAATTCAGGTTTTTCTTAGACGTGCTTAGTAAAAATCTAACCTTAAAAGCAACTCTGCTGACAGACAGAACTGCCAAACGATGCTGTAAGGTTTAATTTTTCATTACAAGTAAAAGAAGTTGCTGATTTTACCGACGTAAGACACAGAGAGTGTACTCATGGTGTCCTTACAATAGGTTTAATCTTGACAATATTATCCAAAAATTATACTAAAAATTGATTTTTTTTTTAACTCTTACTTAAACTTACCAACACTACATATAAATACTACGGAGATAAACAAGTTCTTAAAAACAGGATTGTTTCAGACTCTTTGGTACAGCAAGGACTATGTGCACAGGCACCTAAGGTGCACACGCTGCAAATTAAAATATCCACTAGTATATGCGACTTCTTTTGACGTGGCACAAACTCCTCAGTTTCACATGAACACAGGCGACCGCACGCTTTCTAGAAACCCCTCGAGTGTCCGCCGGCCCTCGCGTGGGCGATATTAATTCAATAAACCTTCAAAAGAAGCAGCTCACTTGGCTTTCAGAAGGGCATCGGCGGCTTCATCCACTGCTCTCCTGCGATCCTTCAGTGCCTCCTCCACCGTGCGCCACTGGGATGACTTTTTCTCCCCAGCAGCCTAAGAAGCACAGATGCCTAATTAGGCTCATCACAATCAGGAAATAAAAGTAAAACAAAGCCTGTAAAGACTGAGAAGTTGCTACACTCACTTCAAACTGAGCAACGTTTTTGTGTTTTATCAACGGCACAGCTGGAAGCTTTATGAATTATTTTTCTCTTCCAATATTTTGGTTTTGTTTGGTTCTTAATCTTTTTTTTTCTTTTTTTCCACCTGAGCAACAGCCATTTGTCCACGCAGAAGAGCTGTTTGAGGATCACTGTATGGTGCCACAACATTTGGAAGGAAATCTCTACATTAAGTATTGTAACACTTCAAGTATTAAGCTTACAAGCAATTTTAAAGTACCATAATACTTTGAAGTTGCTTAATTTTAAATAACCAACTTACTTAAAATCCCAAGCATTTGTTTAGTTGCCCATATGCCCCTGTTCGTTTGATTAACCACTAAATTATATTCTCTGCTCCAGAACTGAATAGGAAGCAGCATTTCCACCCAAACTCCAGTATTAAGACACTAGAAGCACAAGCTGGTATCGCTTGTGCATGCCCTGCTCGTTTCCAGATACGAAACAAACACTCCAGCCAGAAGATTTTGCCAAAGGGAATGGTTCAAAGAAATTATAGGGTGGGCAGTATGATACCCTAACTAGATCTAGGTAAAAAATGGGCTTGGGAATTAAAATATAATGTGAAGACTGTCAATGTATTAACTTCCTGCAAAAGAGAAATAAAGGAGTTGGGGAAAAAAGAACAAAATTCAAAAGCAAACCCACTGTATTATTCAACTACACAACATTTCACAAGTGGAAAGATTAGTTGTGATAAAAGTAAAGCCATTGTGAGAAAAGCTTCTAACTTTAATTGTGAAATGAAAAGTTTTGCTGGACACAATAAATAAACATTTTTTTTAAAGTCCCTGTTTGTCCAGATTACCTCAGAATTGTCCATGGCATCCTTGAGTATTTGCGAATGGGCATTCACAGCTTGCACAGCAGATTCCTGGGCCGTGATCGCCTGAAGGGTCACACGAGTTGTTGTGCTCAGGGCTGCTTCCAGAGTTGCTGCAAGGGCTGGGAAAAAGAAAATTAATTAACTGAATTGAACTAGAAAGAGCCTCAGAGTTAGCAAAATGACACGTTATATCCTCTGCATCTCCCGATGTTATTTTCTATGACCCAGAATAGCTGGGTGGTTTGGGAGCGACGCTGCAGCCAACAGAAAAGTCAGCAGAACACACTCCTGTTGAGTCTGCACTCACAGCAGTAAAGCGACTCGGTGAAGCCCTTTACCGCATTTCTGCAGGGGGGTGCAGTTAAACCAACAGGTATTTTCCATCTTCATTTGTTACAATGGTTATTAAGAGGAAACAAGGAAATTTTCCTGTTTACCACAAGGAAGAAATATCCCAAATGCAGAGTTATTCTTCCTACCCTAGAAGGTGGCAGACTCAACCACCTATTCCTGCTGGTACAGAAGCACAAATCAGATATTAATTATTCAAGCAGGAACCAAACCAGAATGGTTAATCAGAATGAGCAATGTCTGCTTTTCTAGAGTCAGGCATTTATTTTTAAGTTACCACCTTTCCAATAAATACTCCTCTGGATTTTTTCAGTGTAACATTTCAACTTCTTCACTTGCACAAAAGTCGTGGTACGAAGCAAACAGCTAAGGGCAAACCTCTCGTTTCTGTTTGTGTTGCTCTTCTACACCACACAAAGCTCTGAGCAGAAGCAGCAGCAGCAGCGCTCAACCAGTCTGCTCCGAGCACATTAAGTCCAGGCTTGTACGTCCTTCTCATCCCTCCTGCCTAACAAGAGCTCAGGGCTCGGGCTTTGGCTGAGGACCAGGGTGCTCAGAGGAACGTCTGCGTGTGGTCGACACATCTGCCAAGATCTCGTTTGAAATGCACAGCGATGGGACAGGTCAGATCAGAAGCAGCACGCTGCGCCAGCGCTGCTTCCACCATCAGCCCTTGCCACGCACAAAGAGAATCATTTTGGTTGGAAGAGATCCTCAAGACCATGGAGTCCAACCATAACCTAACTCTGGCACTAAACCATGTCCCTAAGAACCTCATCTACGTGTATTTTAAACCCCTCCAGGGATGGTGACTCAGCCACTTCCCTGGGCAGCCTGTTCCAATGCTGCACAACTCTTTCCGTTAAATGCTTCCCAATGTTCAATCTAAACCTGTCCTGGTGCAACTTGAGGCCATTTCCTCTTGTCCTATCACTTGTTGCTTGGGAGAAAAGACCAACCCCCTCCATGCTGCAACCTCTGTTCAGGCAGTTGTAGAGAGTGAGAAGGTCTTCCCTCAGCCTCCTGTTCTCCAGGCTGAACCCCCCCAGTTGACAGAAAGGCCGTAGCTCCCACAAACAGGCTGAAGCATGCCCAGCGTGTGGCCTCACTACTGTTAAAATCCCTTTTCCCTCAGCCTCCTGTTTTTACAACTATGTTAACAGTAAACTTTCACTTCTCACACAGTTTCTGTCCAGCATGCTTGCAGTCAATGCCTTGAGCCTACCCACCCCCAAAGCTCCTTCCCTCAGCACAGAAGGTCGCAGCTCCACTGCAGTCGGGTCCTTGCACTGCCCCGTGTCACAGGTCACCCTTCAACGCCCACCCGTTTCTCATCCTCATCAACACCAGCTGGAGGACAACATGGAACCTTTCGAACAGATTAATCTGCAGCTTGAGCTGGGTTTGCTTTCAGAAAGGAAGTATCAAGGTAGCTGGCTACAGATTGCCCGGACATACTGAACAGCAAAACACCATCTACCAAAAAAGATTTCTCTATTTTTTGGGCTTTCCCCAAGGCAAACTAGGAAAGGACCCCAATTTAAACCAAACTCCTGATTTAAACAATCGTGCTGCAACCAAACCAAGACCAAACAATGGCCCAGAAGTATTTAAAATCTAAATTGAAGTATTTTAAATCTAAGGGATTGGCAGAAAGAGGGAATGGCAGGAAGATGTGCCAGGGGAGGTTTAGGTCGGACATGAGGAAAAGGTTCTTCCCCCAGAGGGTGCTGGACACTGGAACAGGCTCCCCAGGGAGGGGTCACAGCCCCAACCTGACAGTGTTCAAGAAGAGACTGGACAACGGCCTCAGACACACGGTGTGAACTGTGGGGTTGTCACATGCAGGGACAGGAGTTGGACATTTTACGATTCTAATAAACCAAGTGGGAGCAAGGGGGGAAGCAAAGCTTGGGTTTTTTGGCCAGACAAACAAGGGGGACGTAAGTTTTGGGACACAGGAAAAGCCATATCACCTCTCAGTAATGCAGCTGCATTAACAGGCCCAAGTTAGAACCCAAGCAAGAAATTGTCTTAGTTCCCAACCCAGAACCTACAGGCAACTCTTCACAGTTGCCTTGACACACCATCCCCGAACCACCACCCAACATGTTGAGACAACACCTCTGTAGCCAAGGAGCTGGGGATCACAGAAGATTGCAACCTAAGCACAAGTCAACAGCACAGGCCACAGATCAAGTGAAGGAACAGTTTCCCTCTGATCGGCATCTGCAAGATGACATCTGGAATATGGCATCTCATTTTGAGAGTCTCAAGGTAAGAAAGATCCGAAAACAAGGGGAGTGAAGGCTGGAGAGGCACTAAAATGGTTGTGGGGATGGGAGCACACGACAGAGGTGAGAGGCTGAGGGGTCTGAGTTCGTTCTGACCTAAAGAGAAGCCAAAGGGGTGTTCAAGTAACACCATCCACAGCTAAAAGAGTGTTAGAGACTGATCCAGGATTCTTAGAGGTGCCCAGAAAAAGGGCAAGAGGCAGCAGATCCAAGTGCCAAGAGAAATTAGTTGCATGTATCAAGTTCTCCATCATAAGAAGCAACGGGTAGACTAGAAACCTTGGGCATCCATTCCAACCCCAAATTTTCCATCATTCTCTGACTATCAGTTATTTCTTAGTGGGTTGAAAAAGCTTCAACACCAGTTATTGTGCCAACACAACACAAGGACAACAACAAAGAGATGTGTAAACAACTTAGAACTCGAACGTCAATACAGTCCAACAATTCTTCTGCCATGTATAGAAACCATCAATCTGGACTTACCCGATATCTTCTCTTGCTCCTCTTTGTCTTGCTGGGCAAGCCGGGCCGCAACTTCTTCTGGTGACCGTTCTTTTATAGCCTGGGAACCTTCGTGTTCTTTACCTATTCAGTAAAAAGAGTTAAAATGTTGTAGCAGAATGTCCAAATTAGTATAGAGATTACTTGTAGGGAAGTAACTCTCTTTTCAAAACTGATTTTTATAGTTGATATCACTTTATAAAATTTAACTTCTGTATGAAGCCATGCTGAAACTGCCTCAATTTTTTTTTATACCCATAACTACCAGTCTCAAACCTTCTTAAAATTAAAAACAGTAGCATGGATACCTCACGTGCATCTGTACACTTTATGTTGTGTAGTTACAAAAATATACAAGATTCAGAAATGAAAAGCAACACAAGAACTGGAAAACGCGTATGGAGCCAAGTTTAAATTTTAAGTGAATGCCTGTTCTTATTTTCTTGCGGTTCTCTTTCGGCATGCTTAGAAAGTCCAGCCAAAGTGAAGAAAGATTAGGGAGGGAGCTGCGGTGAATCCCAATTATACTCTATTCCCTACCCTAAGGCTTCCTAAAACGCCTGTAAGAGTGAGTATTGACCTAAGAAATTCTCTCAAGACCAACAGCAAGTCTGCATCTGAACTGAGATCTCTCAGCCCAGATCTCAGTTCTCAGACTCGTGCGGCAACAAAAACCCCTCAGGTTACCTTTTAATAAAGCTGATGCTAACTCAGAATAACGTGTTTACTTACTGCTGGCATTCTTTCTATGAAATGCGTGCATACATAAAGAAATGAATAGAATCTCATCTGAAAGAAACTACCATAAAGAAGTGTTTCTTGTTGAGTTAAACAATAAATGCAGTTTCTTCACTTGGCCCTGGGCAGACAGGCTTTTAAGAACAGCAACCAGAAAGCTGCAAAGAGCAGAGGCAAACTGGACTGTGCAAGTTCCAGTCCAGCACCAAGTCAGGCTTTGCTCTTGCGCTCACCCTGTACCTGCCTCAGGAATCAATCTCAGCTTCTTCCTATGTTAAAAACCTATTTACAGATTATGGAAGTTTTCTTCTGCAAAAGGCACAAAGAATCATACCTTTCAAAACTGACAAATACCAACACAGAAGTAAGAATTTATGCACTCGAAGCTACAGGATTTTGTTTTAATTCATCGTGTTCATATGATCTTTTTCACCTTCTCCAGTCTGTATCCCCGGCGCTGGCACCGACACGGCTACACCTGTTGCGGAGATGATCTGTGCTGCAGCCTTGCCTGCTGGTAAATATGGTTATAGAACAAAACCAGTTAGTATAGAAGAGCTATAATGTAAGAACAGGGATAAAAGAATTATTTTCCTCTGCAGAAACATATTATTTGGACACAGAAACTATTATTTCCAGAAAAACACAGTTTCCTGGACAAACAGCAACTAGGTATTACTTACGCATACACACAAAGCTATGAGAGATAAATGTAAAAAGATGTCACAACCACTCCTCTCTAAACCAGTTCCATTTGATCTGGCTTTAGAGTAGGCCAGTAATTACTCAAAATTAAACTTCTTGCGCTTGCATGAAGAAGAGGTAAACGGCCTCACAGTGCAGCACCTGAAGTGCTCTTCCTGCTGAGCCTCGTATCTCAACTGTGCAGGATAATAATTGTTTGTGTCAGATGCCAAATATTCTATAAGGTAAATAAGTTTCCAAAAATAATAGCCAAAAAAAAAAAGCTAAAGCTATTTTAGACAAATTTTCTCACGACTGAAAATAAAATGACACAAACTCTAAGAAATTATTCTCATCCTCAGCCACTCCACAGGACCATTTTAATCTGCCTTAGGATATACGATGTCAGAGATCACTCGGCCCTTTACTTCTCTCTACGTGACATTCTGTAAAGTTACCTTCTTTTTGCTCTGAAGGAGCAACAGGTTCTGTTTTGCTCATCTGGGATTTGGTAATGGGCTGTTTAGACTCCTTCATTACTTCTGCTACAGATGAGATCTTCAGTGGACCTTGCTGTATCTTCAAAAAATAAAAAATAAGAAATATCATCAGTTTTCCAAACAGCCCGTGTCTCACTGATTCCATTGTAACAGAAAAGAACATTTCCACGTCCAGATGACTGTATCATCAATCTGAACTTCAAGGTACATATGAAAACAGTAGCAAGGCCACATAATCTCTTACCTTGATTTTTAATTTAGAAGGGATCTTTACAATTTTCACCTCTCTAAAACCAAAGGTATAGTAGCGGCATTTTCACTACAAATATTTATTAAGGTATGCATAAAAAGCAAATAATTTCATGCCTCAAACATTCCAAACACTTCTGAGTGTTTTGACAGACAGCAGATAACATAGAAACTGTAAAACTCCCAAGCACATGAAGGTCTGAAACAATTCCAGAAAGCAGATTTCAGTTATTTCCCCTTGGACATTATTTAGTCCACACAGGGATATCTTAAATTCATTCTGTTGACACTTTTCATTTCAAACCTCTTGAGGATTTATTGTCAAACCAAGTTAGGCCATTGGTCTTCTCTACTCAGCTTCAGTTTTTTGGGTAACTGCTCCAACAACTGGCTCCCTCAATGGTAATTTTTCATCCACCAACACTTAGGGGAGTCACCCCTCCCATCCAGTTTCTAGGCAACTCCTTTTCAAGTTGTAGTGGAAAAAATACATAATTGTTTTAAAGATGTGAATGCATAAATATATGTTATTTTAAAAAAGAACAAACATGATTTTTTTATGGCTATCACTGCACAGAAGATGCTACAGGCATGGTGAGGGGTTGACAGGCATGGAAGAATCAGTTATGTGATTTCCCTTTGAAAGGATTCAGATGCTGATGTTTGGGCCAGACAAACACCTACTCGAGCACAGAGTACTGTGAGGTTTTCTGTTATTAATCCTTTAATACCCATCATGCAAAGCCACAAGGTAAAAATAACAGCATTTGAGTTAAGAGCCATGACTGGGCAGGAGATAATTTAATTTTGCTGTCTGACCGGTCTGTTTTGCAAAATTCACTAGTGCCTGGGAGGCAGTAAGAACTTGGATGGTCATAAGTCAAGCGAAGCGAAAACCAGAAGAGAGACAGTTTTGGTTAACTGATATTCTCCCATTCATTAAGAACAGCTTTCTTAAACTCCAAATAAAAATATTTTGGTTTGCTTGAAGGTCAAATTGCTTCTGAAAGTTCAGAACAACCACGGCCATAGCAGCTTTTCAGCATTCTTGGATAACTGGGAAGCGTTTGCTTTCAGATGCAGAAACAGAGAAGGTTCCAGATTCCATTTCCAGAGCCGTGTTGAAGGTTTATCAGGTTTTCCCTTCTGCAGGGTTGTGCCACTAAGATTTCAATGTCTGATGATTACGCATGGCTCTGTACCATTCAAATCTTCATTCATTCCAAAACGCTCTCAGTCCTCGTCAAAATAACTTCATCTTAGACTAACAGTTTTCTAATCCTGCTACATCACTAATTACACCCTGGTAAAATAGTTAAATTCTACCACATCACCTCTCTCCCCAATTTATTTCTGACTATAAGCAGAGCAGCTATTTAGTTAGGATCCTAGTAGATGATTTTACTGTAAATAAAAGTAAGTTTTACAACCCACAGATCACAATCACAAGATGCTAATGGGAAATGTATATGTACGCTGTTACGCAGCACCAAGTAGTACCTCCGTTCATAATTCTTAAATCTTCTTAATTTAAGAATTCTTTAAAATTCTTAAATTCTTAGCACACAGCAAAATTATTCAGAATTTGGAAACTAACAGCAGATGCTCTCTTAAAAAAAAAGACAAACAAGAAGAAAAGGAAAAATGAAAGAGTTGGGGTGAATGGGAAGCACTTACCGGTTTCTTTGGCATCGGTGTGCTATAAGGTGCGGGACCAAGCGCCATCTCAAAGAGTTTATCCGAGTAGGGCACGGCCTTCTCCACGCTCTCCCGGAATTGCGGATCATAGCTGGCGTACAGGACGGTTCCACCTACTCCTCCCCCCACAAACAGGACACTTGCACCGATGATTTTGCCTACAGAAACACTGAGGGGGGAAAGAAGAGTGAAAAATATAAAAATTGTATTATATGACAAACATCTAAGAGTTTGTGAGGCTTTATACAGCTGGGGAGTGTTCCAGAAACTTCCCAACAAACCCAGCACCCACTTTAAATCACTTTCAGCACCAGTGGAGCTCTGGTACCACACTGGTTCGCGACTGACCTAAAGATAAAATGGTAACGCACAACCTTCCTTCTAAATATTGATCATCTTGATTAGCTTCATTTAAATCTGACTGAATCAAGCATGGAACACACAAGCCCATGAGAATAACTTACCCAACAACAACAAAAAATCCCACTGTTACTGATTTGCTCTCATGTGGAACTAAGGAGCAGATTCCCTCTCGCTCAACCAACAGAAGAACCAATTCCACCCTCCAACAGCTCCTACGTACCCAGATTCTCCCGAGGGGGTGGCATATCCCCGGCACAGTCGTAAGGGACGGAGTGACGCTCTCCCACACCGGCTGTTCTGCAAGGGGAGGAGAAGGCGAGAGTTAAGCAGCGAGCACATTGAAACATCTCTTCATCTCAGCAGCACAGGACGGGTTTGCTCCATCGCCACGTCTTGCACACCCGACAAAGAGAAGCACCCAGCACTAGCGCTGCAGCGCTGGACTCTGTTTGCCCTAAACAAATGAGAGTTTTCTCGCGTGCAGCTTGCAGGTTAAGGGCATTTTAAGAAATAATTAAGCACTTTGAAAAATGATTTAAAAAAACGAAACAAAACAGCTTATTTCTGCATTTATTTTGCCTGTTTCTGGTCCCTATCTCCCAGGCGGGCAGGATAACTGGGTTAGTTCAGAGTCTCTTCAACAATCTCGTGTGCTAGAACAGCCCAGCTGGGAGCAGCGCAAAAGACAACAACAGCTGTTTAAATACTTAGACTTCTCATTTCTGACAACATACGAGCAGTTCTCCTTGAGCTTCCAGCCCAAGAGACATTGGATTATAATACAAATTAAATTACTACATGAAGAGTGATATTTCATTATATCCTACTTAACAAAAACCACATCACCCAAGATTTTTATCTTCTTTCTATTTTAGCTGAAAATTACAATTTACTAGAAAGACAGGTTGAGCAACTCCAGCCCACAGAACCCAAAACTCTGTCCCTCTCAGGTGGTTTTTTCTCTCACACATAAATTGCTAAGAGAGGAATACAAGACACACAGGAAATCAGAGTGCAAGGCACAAAAGGCACTTTTCCCAGAGCTGAGATATTTTGGGCTACTACTATTTTTTTCTGTAAAGAAGAAAAAAGAAAATTGGAAGATGCTTCACTACAGCATAATCCCAAAAGACAAATTTCTCTATTTCCTTTGGCATATGGCAATAAGTAACAAGCACAAATCCTGTGGTTCAGGTCCCATCTTTGTCCAACAGCGTAAAGAGGAAAGGCAGGAACACCAAATTCTGGTTCTTTCCAGAACAGCAGCCAAAATATTTAATTAGTAACAGGAGCACGTGTGCAGCAACAAGAAACGTGCTCTTCTTACCCCCGAGACCTTCACGAGCTCTCGCTGTGCTCCAGGGTTGATTTTCTGGTTTATGATGGACAGAACAAGAGACAAACTAAGAAATACGGAATCACTTAACAGTAAACTTTCGAAGGGACCTTCCAAGCCCACCCAGTCCCACCCCTGCCATGAACAGGGACACCTCCACCCAGATCAGGTTGCTCAGAGCCCCATCCAGCCTGGCTTGGGATGTATATTCTGTAATGTTTTGGATGATTAGACTTGATTGCCCCAGAAGCGTATGCTGAGGCTTCACTGGCCCTTTCAAGGGGAACTTCACTAATAAAAGCCTCTTAAATAATTTCATAATTGACTGCTGGACATGCTTCTGTGTCTTGATGGGACACTATCACACCATGAAGCACAGGATGAGCAAAATATTTGAGCATTCTGCGTACAGCTCAACCCAATAAAATGAGGGAGGGGAAAAAAAAAAGAAGTTATTTTGTGTTGATCAGCTCAATTTCAGTCCTTTTCAACACTCTGGGTGTAGGTTATTTTGCCTAAGGCTCCCCTGGAAATAAGCCCTTGCTCCCAAGGCCCTCGCCAGGGTTTACGGAGGTTGTTCCACCCACGCCATGGCAAGAGGGAGCTTACAGCAACCAACTTGCCCGTGCTCAGGCTGGACTTGCCTTCGAGGCGATGCTGGCGGCTTCCACAACCGTAACCTTGGTCCCTGGGCCGGTACTTTCCTTCTCATCTCAGCTACAGACCCTCCTCACACCTACCGATGGCAAATAACACCATACACACAGAGCTGTCCCACCTTCAGTAAACACGTCTGCTCTGGTGCTTCAAAACAAGCAGCTGGTGGGTTCTGAAAGAAAACTTGTTCTTATTGTTCAGCATTTGTGCTTTGTACATCAGGAGGGGTTTTTGTGGGATTATTGTTTTGGTCTAGATGCTCTATGGACCAGATGATCTGTTGCAGGGGGTCCAGAGGAGGTCACCAAGATGATGTGAGGCTGGAACAGCTCTGCTGGGAGGACAGGCTGAGAGAGCTGGGGTGTTCAGTCTGGAGAAGAGAAGCTCCAGGGAGACATTATTGCAGCCTTTCCGTACTTAACAGGGGACAATAAAAAGATGGGGACAGACTTTTTAGCAGGGCCTGTTGCAACAGGACAAGGGCTGATGGTTTTAAACTAAAAGAGAGGAGATTCAGGACTGACATGGGAAGAAATTTTTGACACTGAGGGTGGTGAAACCCTGTCCCACGTTGCCCAGAGAGGTGGTGGATGAACCATCCCTGGAGACATCCCAGGCCAGGCTGGACGGGGCTCTGAGCAACCTGAGCTGGTGAAGATGTCCCTGCTCATGGCAGGGGGGGCACTGGATGAGCTTTGAAGGTCCCTTCCAACCCAAACTGTTCTATTATTCTACAGTCTTTCAAGGTCCCGTGCAAGCTGGGCTGCTCTAGAATTAGCCAAATCCTTGGTTCTGTTAATTGTCCATCAAGATGATAGAAACCAAAACATGGGCGCTCACTCTACACTGTCAGACTCGCATTAGTGCACACACAGCGACAAAAGTGATAACTAAAACCAAAACAAGTCCTCACCAAATCGTTCTTTCAAGGTGCTGCAACAAACAGGCACTCTCACAGCTGGCCAAGGGAACAACAACCACAAATCTTTAGGTATTAATGTCTTATGAACAGAAGCCCAAGTCTGATTTTCCTCCTTCACATACAAATACACTACTACCTCCAAAATCACGAATTTCTTAAAAATAATTTTTTAAATAAGTGTCACTCTCTTTTGGCCATCATAATAGGCTTGCTTATATTTGCTGTATCACTGTAACTTTGGAAACGTACAAGTAGTTTCTAATCTCCCCTTTGCATAATTTCCCAGAGTTGGTCATTGGAAGAAATAGATCACACAGATGTCACTACGCCCTGTAAAAGGCAGAAATAAACCACTTGCTGTTCTGCAGAAGAGAAGACAGAGAAAACGCTTTGGGTAAAGCATCACAGATCACTGCGGTCAGGGCAGAGCAGCTGTTGCCATTTCTACCTCCTCCTCCAGCAGTCCCACGTGCTATTTGTTTCACCTAACTTCTTAAATCCTTATTATTTTACATTCATTATCTACTACTATACACTTTGCAGGGCACATCATGCCTTCTCTCTGGTTAACATTAAGAGCCCAAATAAATCCAGTGTTTGATGTTCTCCATAAGAGCGGGCAAAGAGCTCAGGTAGACGCTGCACAGCAGAACATCATTAAAAAAAATAACCTCTGCCTTGCAGGCATATAATTCATGAGCAACTTCAGACAACCAGACCCAGGACACGCCACCCTCAGCATTCATGCAGCCCCAGCTCATCCTCCCCTCGTAACCAGGGTCAAGCATTTTGACCCAGAATTTACACAGAACGAAGCTTGCGAGACAAGTCCGGTTTTCTGCAAATTGGGATGTGTGTACTTAAAAGAAAGAGCAAAGCAGAAACTTCAGGGGAAGCTCGTCTTCATTATGATGGAGGTTAGGTGTAACAAGGATATCTGAGCACAGAACACAAATTAATTTGCCGTCATTCAAGGCTTCTGCCAACTATTGTAACTTTTTATTAAAAGCCCTGTTTCTTTTCAAAGAAAACTACAGAAATACTCCAAATAAAGGAGGCGGAGTTTCTCTGCAGTGCTGCACATGTAGTTGAAAACATTCATGAAATCACTGTGGTGAAGACCCACTTCCCCCAAAGCCACAACTCCATTTTACTCATTAATAAACATGCTGATCCCCCACGCACAGAGCTCACAGTAAGAGGGAAGGTTAAAACTTCTCCAGACTTCTCCCAGTCTCCACCACGAGCTCTCTACTGGGATTTTCCACACTTAGACCTTCATGCTGCTCCAGCTTTGGGAAGCAGCAGTTGCTTTGCTGTCCCCAAACCCGGCCACACTCTGGCTCTCTCAGGTCGCTCATGCAACCCAACACCATCATGGACCTGTCAGCCCACGGGCCTGACCAGCTCCAGCTCTGCTGAGACAACCGGATTCTTTTTAACCTGTAAAGGAGCATCTTAATATCAAAAAAATGGAAGCAGACTTGCCTCACTGACAGCTTCTGTACATCATATAGATAAAAAGGGTTTATTTCCATCCTTAAAAAATAAACTGTTAAAATTTGCCACTCCTAATATTAAAACAAGCACACACATTTATTTTTGGCTCTATCAAAGCAAAACAATCAGGTTTTACTAGCTGAAAAGCAAGGTAACAGCAAGGTGCTGTCACTCACTCTTTGATAATGCCACCGTCAGGTCTTTAGCAAACGGAGCAGGGCGAGAGAAACTCCTAAGCAAGACACAAGACACACCGAGTCTTGCGTCAAAAAAGAAGAACGAGAGTGCAGACAGCGTAGTAAAGAGAAGAAAACAGAAGATGGATAATAAGATGTGAAAATTGTGTCGTCGTGGCTGCCTGGAGGTCACCGCAGCCAGAGCAGAGAATAAACCAACACGGCTGCTCCGGCAGCACAGGTCTGTTGAACGCGATCCCTGAGCAGCGAGGACACTTTCCCAAGGCAGCACGGCCAGATGGGACATCCTGGTGTCACCGCCTTGCTGTCCTTTCCAGGCCTGGCAGCATCCAAGTTGTAGTTGCTGAAAGTCCATGGGACCAGCAACTGTTTTCACATATATATACCACAGTAGGAGACAAAGCTTCCCTGTAATGTGAATAAAAAGAAGCAAAATGCAGAAAAAAACTGTTCCACTGCATACACACTTTCGCTGTCCAAATTACACCTCTGTTGTACTTGGTCTCATTAGGAAATGAAGAAAAAAAAAAAAGTTCTTTTTTGAAGGAAGGAAACAACCAGGAAAGGTACAGAAAAAAATTCCTTGAGTGCTGTGGCATCTCTGTGTTTGGACGGTTCTTGCACTGAATGTTTATAGAACACAGGCACATTTCTGAGCTGCAACGCACAAAGTGGCTTTTCCAGCGCTGCGCAGCCATTCCAGCCACATTCTTTTCAAGACTGAACACATGCACAGAACCCGGAGTGACAAACATCTGTGAACGCCTGGGGTTTGTCTTCTCAGGCCATTCCTGTAAACTCAGAGCCCTATTTCAGTGGGCATCAGATGACCTGGTCTGGAGAATCCTCCAGCCTTATAAAGCAGCAGAGGAAAGACCAGCTGCTGTGGTGGAAAAGGTTGGTGGCTTTAGTAGAATGCACAAGTGATGGAATCAGATGCTGTTACTGTTACGCAGATACCTCAGAGTTGGGCCTCTCAGTTCCAGAAGGATAGGGAGCTGCTGGAGAGAGTCCAGCGCAGAGCAACAAAGATGCTGAAGGGAGTGGAGCATCTGCCTTGTGAGGAAAGGCTGAGGGAGCTGGGGCTCTTGAGCTTGGAGGAGACTGAGAGGTGACCTAATTAATGTTTATAAATATGTAAAAGGTGAGTGTCACGAGGATGGAGCCAGGCTCTTCTCAGTGACAACTGATGGTAAGACAAGGGGTAATGGGTTGAAGCTGGAACACAGGAAGTTCCATTTAAATTTGAAAAGAAACTTCTTCCCAGTGAGGGTGGCAGAGCCTGGCCCAGGCTGCCCAGGGAGGTTGTGGAGTCTCCTTCTCTGCAGCCATTCAAACCCACCTGGACACCTTCCTGTGTAACCTCATCTGGGTGTTCCTGCTCCAGCAGGGGGATTGGACTGGATGAGCTTTCAAGGTCCCTTCCAATCTCTGACATTCTGTGATTCTGTGACCTGATCTACAAGTTGGGGCCTCAGTAGAGGAGCCACCCTCACCTGTAAATCCTTGTAGCTTCTTAAAGCTGGCCAAGTGCTTTACACAGGCTCTGCGGTGTAGAGTCACCCCCATCTCTGCCGATGAGGAAGGGCAAAGGTCCAGAAAACGCACCCCATAGGCGCTTTGTATATTCTCTCCTCATGTGCCTGACTGTGAGGATGGAGAGATCCCTGTGACAGGCACTGGGTGCCACAGGCGCCACACATCTGGTAGGTGACACTGCTCGTCACCCTGAGCACCGGGACCCCCGTCAGGAACGGCGCGGCCCGGGGCAGAGCGGGGAAGGGCTGTGAGGGGCCGGGGCGGTGAGGAACCGGGAGAGGCCGCGGCGGGTAAGACAAGGTCATGTCCTTCCCGCCGCTGAGTAGGCCCGCCCACCCCGCCGCCGAGGAGCCGGCCGGTCGTGTGGCACCGCCGGGCGCTGCCGCCTCTCCGGGCTGCGGCCGCTGCTCCCCGGCGCTGGCCTGAGGTCGGGACGGGCGGCGGAGGCGGCAGCGGGCCCGGTGCGGCAACGGCGGCCGGGAGACTACAGCCCCCAGCATGCACCGCGGGGCGCCCCGCCTGCTCCTGCCGGAGCCACCACACTGCGAGCCTCGGCGCGGACTACAAGTCCCGGCGTGCCTTGCGGGCGGCGCGCCCCTCGGCTCCGCGCGGGGCTGGCGCGCTGCACGCCGGGACTCGTAGTACACGCGGCCTACTGGCGGGCAGCCCCCGCCCGCCCGAGCGAGCCGTTGGCGCTCGCGGCTGCCCCTCAACAGAGCAGCAGCCAATCGCGGCACGCGCGTGAGGAGTCATTCAGAGAAGCCGGACCCGCGATTAGAGGACGCGCCGCGCCCCGCAGCCCCTGCCCGCCCTCGCGGGCCCCGCTCGCCCCGTCAGCAGGCCCAGGCCGGCCCGGCCTCACCGGCCGGAGAACAGGCGACAGTAGGGACGGCCCGCGGGGTTCCCCCCCGGGGCTGCGCGCCGCCCTGCTCACCTGCACGGCCACAGCGAGCCCCGCTCGGTGACACGCCCGCAGCATGGCCTCGGACCGGCGGCCGGGCGGGCTGCAGGAAGGCGCCGTGCGCGGTAACTCCCAGCACCGCCCGTCTCCGCCCCTCCGCCCGGCGCGAGTAAAGCACAACGCGCATGCGCGCGGCCGCCAGTGCTTCCGCTCCGCAGAGTGACGGGCAGCGCGTCCAATCAGAGGGCGCGTAGCGGGGCGTATGCAAATGTCACATGCCGGCGTGCGTCCCTGGCATGAGGCGGTGCCGGTGGCACATGCGCGGGGAGCGGCTCTGGAGCTGACCTGCTGGGGTTGTGCGGAGCTCCCCGGGAAGCGGTTACCACTGGTTATCACTGGCGATGAGGCGGGCTCGGCAGCGAGGACGCGGCGGCCCGAAGCGGCCACACGCAGTGCACCGTTGGGCGGGGCCCGGCGCCGCTCCGCCCTCGGCGCAGCGTGACCTTGGCCGGCCGCCGTAGTGCGGGGACATGGCGGCCGTGGCGGCGGCGCGCGGGGCCGTGGCAGGTCGGTGCGCGGGGAGGCGGGCGCCATGTCGGGCCGAGGGTGCTGCCCGCGAAATGGCGGCGCCGGGTGGTGCCGCGGGGCGTCCCCTCAGGGTCTGTCTGGCTCTCCGCAGGGATCCTGGGCCGCTGGGCCCCCTGGGCCGCCCGCAGCCCCGCCGCGGGACGCGCTCTCTCCGGCCTGGCCGCCCGGGCCGTCGGGCAAGTGTGGGCACCGGCGGCGGCCCCGCTGTGGAAACCGCGGCTGCTCCAGGGGAACCCGCCCGGGGGAGGCGGCACCTCCATCCTCAGCAGGTACCGGCTGCGCGGCTTCTCCTTGTAGAAAAAGAGCTTAAAAGGAGATTTACCCAGGAGGTTCCATCTAAGCGTGAGGAGAAACTTCTTTCCTTTGAGGTGCCAGAGCCCTGGCCCAGGCTGCCCAGAGAGGTTGTGGAGTCTCCTTCTCTGCAGACATTCGAACCCGCCTGGACACCTTCCTGTGTGATCTGCTCTGGTGAACCTGCTTTAGCAGGTGGGTTGGACTGGATGATCTCCAGAGGTCCCTCCAACCCCAACCACTCTGTGATTTATCTAAACCTCGTTGTCTGAGAAACCTTTCAGGCTGCTTTTTACTCTGCATTAGCCCTGAGTCTCCCAATTCTGTCAGTAGTGCCTGAGGCAGGGGGCAAAATGGAATATACTTTGGAGAAATAAGCATTACAAAAAGCTGTGTTGTTAACAGTCAGCGCTGTTTCTCTTGCTGGGCATGAATATTTTAAAAGTAATTTCTGAATGCTGGTATCAGTGCGTGTTGCTCTTGAGTGCTTAACCCCTTTCAGTAGATGAAAAAGCTGTTCTGTGTAGAATAATAGCATGGAGATGAATTTTGACTAGAATTCAGCACTGCGGTTAAGCGGCGTGCTGTCATGTTAGATGAGCTCTTGACAACCTTCTGACAAGTCACAGCCGCTTCTGATTTCTGTTTGCATGAAAAACCCAGCGAATACTTTTAGAAAAAGATGTTTTTCTCCTCTTCTGCTTTTTCCCTTTTTTTGGGGATTTTTTTTTTCTTTTTTTTTTTTTTTAGTGTCACATCTCTACTCCCAAGCCTACTGCAGCAGCCAGCGAGGACTCTCACTTACTGTAGCTTACGGAAAGGGAAGAGGAAAACCGTGAAAGCCGTCACCGAGCGGTTTCTGCGCCTGCACAACGGCCTCTGGGTCAGGAGACAGGTGGGGTTAGTTTGTTGGTGTTTTTTGGTAATAAAACCACATTTACAGCCAGTTGTCTAAATGGTTTTCTTCCATTAGAGGGCAGCAGTTAGCGTGGAAATTAAAAAAAGCTTCAGAGCCTCCTGTCTTCCTCAAAGTGGGAGATTTTTTGCTGAGCAGTATTGCTGTATATGTTATCTTTTGTGTATTTTCTTCTGACAGTCTGGTTACAAGAAGAAGCTGTGGAAGAAGTCGGCTGCCCAGAAGAAGCGTTTGAGGGAGCTGGTGCTGTGCACTAGAACGCAGTGTAAACTCCTTGATAAAATGACGACATCTTTCTGGAAAAGAAGGAATTGGTATGTTGATGATCCCTACCAGAAATATCACGATCGCACGAATCTTCGTTTGTAGAGGTGGTGGTACGTGTGCTATGGTCTGAATTTTAAAACGTAAATCTGTAATACCTGTTACTTTTCTAAATAAACGTATACACATCATCTGAACAGAATGATGGGGATCAATGCCCAAAATAAAGGAATATTCAAGATTATCTTGAGCTGCAGTTTGTATTTTATTCAGCAGAGACCAAGCTGGTCACCTACATGTTCTGAGATCTGTTGGGTTTCCTGTGATCATTACGTGTGTGGATGAATACAATCTAAACATCACTAAGGGTGAACAATTCAATGTATTTCAGATTAAAATGTTTAAAATAAACATGTTTAAATAACCCCAGGATACATTTCGTTGTGTCCATACTTATCAATGGCTCACTGAATGGAGTTCCTTGGGGAAAGGGAGGAAGAGCAGAGTCCAGTTTGGTATTGTCACCTGTAACGGTACCAGATAAACTGTTGCCATGTCTCCATTGAAAAGAAAGAACAGTTTCATGGCCGTATGTGTTTTTTATAACTGATACAAAAATGTACTGGCCACCAGTTTCATTACAAGACTCACATTTCGTATCCTGTGTTGGGTTTTGTGTAGTTGAATATATATTCTTTGGGTCCTACACTACATGCTCAAGCAGTCAATTCTTGTTTGTTTTTTAAAGCCTAATTATACGTCACACTTTATATCTCTGATCACACTTATATATGGAACAAAACCAAGGATCCTTCTGGATTGTCCAGTACAACGAGGCTCTGGTTTTGCTCAGGGCTAGGTCGGAGGTTTTCTCTACAAATCTGATACTCCAAGTGTATGAAAAGCAGTAGCTTCAAAACATTGACAAGTAATTAATCCATAATTATAGCACCTGACAGTCCCTGATAGCAAGAGATGGTTTGCTGTGCAAGGCTGTAGCATTTCAATGAATTCACTAGTTACTCAGAGTGTTCAGTAGCTGTATTTTTTTTTTTCCAGTTCATAATACAGAAAGAAGTTCTGAAGGACATGCAGCACTTAGTGAATACATCTATATACAGTCAGCCAGAATTGAGATAAAAATAATACAGCGATCAAAGTAATTATTCTGGCCTGCCAGATACATTGAACAGACTGAAGATGTTTCTTCTTTTTTTCTTTTTTTCTTCTTTTTTTTGTAAAGAAAAGATTAAGACTTTATTCAAGATGTATATCAAGCAGAATAACAAAACATCAACCTTTGGAATCCTGGTGTAACGGCGGTCCTCGCGAGGCGTTAAATGTACCACATCATCGCAGGTCTTTTCTACCCATCACAGGAAAGAAATCACATGAAGTGCACAATTATGACCCTTAAATAGTTTGCCTAAACGCAAATCCCGACGTAGTGTCCTCCGCTA
Organism: Pampusana beccarii; assembly: GCA_013399365.1. Taxonomy (NCBI): domain Eukaryota; kingdom Metazoa; phylum Chordata; class Aves; order Columbiformes; family Columbidae; genus Pampusana; species Pampusana beccarii. The sequence goes on along the minus strand of VWYH01007523.1, from coordinate 205,721 downwards.
TTTCGAATACGGTGCTAGATGCAAAACGGGTGCCCAAAACAAAGAGAGAAAAAGGAGACTGTGAAATGAGTCACGAGTACGAGGGTTTCATCGCTAATGAGAACGCTTCCGAGAGCAGTCAGGGCAGCAGGCTGTTTACGCGAGGCGAAGGAGCATCGGCTCTCCCCGAGCGGTTTCTCCCTCTCGGTAGGAATAAATAATGCGATTTGCCTTTCTGTCTGCGCTGGGTTTGTACTTAACACAATTTAGATCAGCGTGGGATTAATTCCGAGGTGACAGCGACAGACATGAAGTCGCTCTGGTCTCTATTTGATGTGATCCTGATGCAGCAGGTGGCAGCTGCAGCTGCGCTGACCCTGGCCCCACGACAAGAGCGGACGCGGGCAGGACCGCGCCAAGCGCTCGCACTTATTCTCTTTGTAACTGAGGGGAGTTTATGGTAATTATGGAAACTATGGGTGAGGTAATCCACAAGCCTGTTTTCCACAGACCATCTTCAGCTGCAGTTTCCTTCCCCTCAGCCTCAATTTTACTTGTTTCAAATAATGCGGATTTCACTTGAGCATTGTGTTGGTTTAAAGCCAGATTTTCCAGGTCTGGCCTGTTCCTTTCTGAATACGTTCTCCAGACCATCTCTGAGAGGCCAGGAGGTGCCTGCCTGCCCTGTAGAGCATGAAACACCCCTGTATCTGGGCTTTTCTTAATCCAGATCTTTTGCCAGTTTAAACCATCAGCTCAAGTCCTGCAAACAAACTCTCGGTTGTGAGGAGGGGTCAGGATCAAGCGCAGGAAGGCAACTCGCTGAATCGGGCTTGTTCCTTGCCAGAGACAGGCTCAAAACTGGAACAAACAACTTCATGCCTGGTATTAATTCTGAATAAATAGCCAAAAAGTTGAAATGACGAGACATGGGGCAGCCCCTGTAAACAACCTGCGTGTGGAAGATGAGGAATCAAAAGCAAACGACCGTTCTCTTCCGCGTACAGAACACGACAGCACTAAGTGGACGTGGTTAGGCATTCACATTTCTTGTCTATCTATACACAAATATACAGCTCCGTTGATAAATTAATACATTTTTGCCAGAGATATGAAAAGGTTTATTTTTCTCCTTTATACAGTGAACGTTTTGAGAGATATAAGGCAACTCCCTTGTCAACAATTTCACCTCAGCACTTAAAAAATGCTAAACAGTCAAGTTGACAGTAAAACAGCAGATTAGACGCACATTTAATAATTTTAGTAAGAATCAAGGTTAATACAGCGTGTCTGAGAATTTGTCAGGTGTTATGTAGCTCGATGTTGGGGTTTTTGGCATAATTGAGTGCAAACTTGTCAGCTTTTTTATTTTATGGCAGCCCATTGCATAGCAGGGAAACTTTGCTTGCAACAGGATTTTATTTTCTGCTAACACTGCAGGCAGTTTTTCTATTTCTTTTTAATGTTTGCCAAAAGAAATCAAATAAGCTCTAAAGCTACTTAAAAATAAAACGCACAAGCTTAGCTGCTCAAAGCTTTTGCTGAGTATCTTTCCCAGGACTAATTCCTCTGTAACTGCTATTTAGACAGGTTTGTTGTTTTTTTTCGATTTACTTTCTGAAGACTTTTTCCTTCTTACCCATTGCAAAACACGATTGAATTAGCACATGTAAAGGAAATAAAATTCTCAGGTAATGAGGCCAAATACTGTGGCAGACACAGGAAATACCTGCTTTGCTTTTTCCACTTCTCGGCCAGGTCAGATGAACATTTGTGCGTGCGCGTAATTTATTTCTCTCTTCCCCATGTATGTAGGAAGCTCTGGGGGAAACCTCAGGGATCCGTCACAGGGACAGCTGGGACATCGATGCATCTCCGGCAGGGAAAAGGTTTCAAAGGCCACTTCAGATTTACCTCTGAGCCTGATCCGCTCCAGCCGGCTGTTGGCATCCTGCCTCTGAGCTGGGTTAACAGTGCTGTCCACCATCGAGCCCCTGCGCTGATAATTAGTAATGGCACGTTCTACGTTAACGCTAAATGTTTTTCTAGTCTATGTGACAGGTCCAAGAGCAAACACAAAGGGCCACGTAATTAACTTATGTGTGAATCTCACATGCTCAACACTTACAAGAGACACCAACTTGAAGCACAAATACACAAACCCTACCATGTCTTCCTCTTCTTTTGTATTTCTCATTTATATACGGATACAAATACACCGCTCCATCCGGTTCCTGTGGTTCTAACCAAACTCCAGGCTTCAGAAAACAGCTCAGCCCCAGCGCCCTGCTCTGCTCGCACAATAATCCAGCAGCACACCCCTGGGAAAGCCGAGCGCTGGGACTGACGCCGTTGCAGACACAGGAGAAAGATGCGGTTTTCCCCTGTAAGTGCATCACTACAGTAATTCTAACTTCTCTCACTGCTGCTAGGACGAGCCTGGCTTGCTCACACTTTAAAACTGGCAGCAGAACATCTGCCACAAGCGATACGATCTAGTTCTAGCCACTGTTGTTTTCCACACAATACTCTCCTGGCTCAGGCTGATCAAAATTTTAAGACTCGCCCTTCATTACATGGTTGAAACCATTTATCTTCTCTTGCACATCTCTTCCTCATCCTCTGTAAGTGGTTCTATCTCTGTGGCTTTTAGCACAATGGTTTTCTCAGAATACATGTGATTTACTTGCAGAAAGAGAAATAGAGTTGCAGCTCAGCTTTTGCTAATGAATCTTGCACATTTTGTACAGTCAAAGTACTATGACACTTTTTACATCATTCACAGTCTTGAGGAGGAAGGGAAGAAAGAGAAATCCATGGCTTCTGCAAATCCACTTCATTAATGATAAAGCCATAAATAAATACACTGTCAATGCATCATCATGAGTAACTGATTATTTTCGTTTCCGCTGTGCATTCACAGAGCTAGAGCTATGCAGACACGAATGGGAATGGTGAATGTCCAGCGTTACGGGATTAGCATGAGTGGGCATACACCCTGCAAACGAAACCAGGACTCTTAGCCCACAGGTGTCTGCAAGACCGTCCTACCCATGTCACGGACAAACGCGAGCAGGGGGTAACGGAAGGAGACAGAGAGAGGAGAGAGAAAGGCCATGTCTACAATGCTGTACATCAAAGCACATCCATCCTGCTGCTGTTTCCTACGTTATGAACGAGTAGCTCTTTAAGGCAGAAGAGAGACATTCTGTGGATCTTGGTGCTATTGGCTCATTGCACTCACATTGTTTCAGTGGCAGAGGACGAGGTACTTTTCTTCCTGAAGCGAGGTCTAAGGGTCCTAGGCGGTGCCTGCGGAAAAGCAAGAGAAAAACTTCAGTGACATAATAGGGAATGTTTTTTCTTTGCCTTAAAACTCACCCATCTTTGTGGCACCTCTGTGGCAATGATCCCATTCCAGGCATGAATCATCTTGGTCCTGACGGTCATTAATGAATGACCCGCTGAAGACTAAACTCCTTTAAGAAAGCGGTTGATTTAGTTTACAGCAGCTCTGGGATCAAGAGAGCAAACTGGTGGCAGAAAGGCAGCTCTGGTGTGTCCCAGCCCACCTTGCACTGTCTGATGCAGCCACAGCTCTTCTGAGGACACATCTCACAAAGCTGAAGGGGTCCCCAAGGTGAAACACGCTGGGTACATGATTCTCACAAGGCAGAGCTCTTTTAAAGGATCGCTTGGGAGATGGGCCAGACACAATCCGTTGAAATTATTTTAGAAGCCAGCTATTGCCATTCTGCCTTGCAGTTGGCTGATGCAGAGAGCTTTAAAAAGGAGCCCTGAACGCCCAGGAGGAGCCAAACCAACTCCATGAAATCAGTTTACTGTGGTTAACCTCATTCTCCAGACTGAGACAGAAATTAGTTAAGACAAATAACTAATAAGTTAATAACTAATAAGACAAAAAAGAAACAAGCAAACAAACAAAAAACCCCAAAACCTAAACTGGAGCGCATACTTCTCTCAGAAGAGCTTTGGCATAGCATTGTGTCTCCCAAGCTTCACAACAAGAAATGGTCACCAGATGTTGCAGAGGAGCACAAATTCTCCGTATGGAGTCCTGTCACATCACCATGTGACACTGCAAGGCCCAGTAAGCTCTCCTACTCCCTTCACATAAATATCCAAAGCTTTACTTTCTTTAAGAGCATCAACCTATTTACCTGTAAGACTATGACAAGGTCTTGCCCTCCATGAAGTCTTTGTAATTTTATAGGACTTTCCAACCCAAGATCATGCTGTATTTCCACACTCCTGTGATGCAGCAAGGTATAAATATTCATATAGATTAGGAACTGCAGTGCAGTGAGCTTTTGTTTAGACTCTATCTAAATCTCCATCTCTCCCAGTTTCCCCATAAACCAAGGTAGATTTTCACACCCTGACTTCCAAGCCTGAATTTTTATGCCACGTCCACACCGTGAATCCCCAAAAGCACGACAGAGCTGGATGGGACGGCTGCATCCAGAAGGGCACAGCTGGAGGAGAAAAGCTGAGGAAGAAGCTGCTGCGTAGGGATCCCACACCAGCCCAGACTCCATAGCTGCTGGCTCTGAGTCGCCGTCTGTGAAGCAGGAGCTCGGGGACACAGCCCGTCAACAGCAGCAGCATCTCCTGCAGCGTGGGAGAAGGCTGCTCTTGGGGAAGCCAGATGGCTCTTAACGCAAATCAGCCATTAACTGCACAGTAAAGACTCTGAAACCTCCTGCTTTCTCTGAGAGGCCACTTGACAGCTCTCAGAGTAGCTACGGAGGCTGCACCTTTCCACGCTAAGAACTCTGCGCAGCTTTTGGTGAGGTCCCTCCGGAGGTAGGACAACCCACCACAAGGTGACACAACTGCTGACCGGACCACACTGCTCCAGCTGCCTCACACTGGGCCAAGGGGAAGGCAGAACAAACCCGCTCCCCACGGTGGAGATCTCCCCGTTCGGACCCCAGAGCCGCTGCCCGTGGATCCAACCTCCCTGGCCAGAACTGGAAGGAGTCTTTGCCTAGAGCATCTCACACAGAGGTTTTCTTTCCTCCACAAGAAAACGTTGCTAAAATCAGTTTTGGCAAACCACAGTGTGAGATCTCAGTCTCCTTTAATTTTTGTTTCTGTGACACAACTCAAAACACACTTGTTAATACATTGCTTGACTCAAGCTAGATCCAAGTTTTGCAATTCAGATCCAACTCCGAAGCCTCGTATAACTATTGTCTCCACAGGCACTAATTCAGACTTCTTTGAGGAAACCACACATACAGAAAAGCGAGCGATCCCATAGCAAGACCCAACCTTGAAAGACCGGAAGTATATTGTTTGGACTCAGTGTTTTTAGGCTAAAAATGTTAATTCCCTTGAAGATTCACATAGAAGGAGAAGCCTTGAAAATCTGGAAGTACCTCAAGGGGTTGATCCTTCTTTTTGGGCCTTTTGTTCATGGATGCACAATCCAATGAATCGTTCTCTTCATCATCTGAGAACACAGAGCCTTTTGTTTCACAGTTTGCCTCAGGTGGCTTTTCATACTTATTGTCCACACCTGTTTAACATGACCATTTACAGTCTAAACGTGAAGACAAAGGATGAGGAAATCAGTGATGGTTTGCTTCACATCCCCCCAAATGCCACCTCACTGCAAAGCCATGCACCTTCCAGGGATTAATAGACAGCAGGTTCACACATCACACTCCAGTAACAGCCGCTGTGGGGTTAGAAATCAAAAGGCTCTTGTTTATGAAGCCATTATGAACTCTACTTGGGTTATTTACATAGAATGTAGACTAAATTCACAGCCTCTGATATTCTGGAGACTGACTCTTGAAAGATTTTTGGTTTTTTGGTTCAGGCATATATAAAATAGCTGAATTCTTGGATTGCTGACTCCATCCATAGCTCCCGCATCTACTGCATCCAGAAGGAGTGTCCTCTAGAGGCCACCAAATGAGCGTTGAAATCCTCTAGACAGTAGAGAGAGCAGCCTGGGATGCAGAAACATGAAGCCCAGCAGCACTAATAGACTCGAAGCTGAGAGCGCTCAAGCCCAGCACCCAGTCTAAGATCCAGCGAAGTCAACCAAAAGCTTCAACAGACCTTGAATGGACCCTCCCCAGCGGGTGTGCTGCTGCGAGACCGGAGCTGGGAAACGTCTCTGTGTGTCACTCTGGAGTAAATCTTACAGAGCATTAACTCCACTGATGGATCTGAAGGCAGAGTGTGACCACTAATACCTGCTCGGTGGTTCTTATCCTTACGGCAAGATTCTTGTAGGACTGGTGATGATGCACAACACTGTTTACTGCCTGAAACCCAGACAGGGAAGCCAGATGATATTTTTAATGGACAGTCCAAAGCAAGAGGTACAGGACACCCAACATGACCAAGCTTTCTGCATCTCCACAAAGAGTTTCTTAACAGCAGGGCTGGAGCTTCCTTAGACTGATAGTTCGGCTTTTTTCATTCTGAAATATGTCAGGAGTGGAAGTGTTTGCTGTCTAGATAGCACTAACCACAATTAATGGTCTATGCTTAGACCATTGTTATAAACATACACAGAAATAATGCTCTTTGCTTCTTGTCTGGGCCTGACTGTGAGACTCTAGTGGACCAGAGACTAAAGAGGATTCTTAAACATCTAATACTTATGAATCCACTTAGATCCTTAAAGCACAAAAGAACTGAGTTTTCCAACAGCTCTTTCAGCTGGGTAACAGAGAGACTGAGGTGAATTGCTTTGGCTACGGCAACACCACAAGTCAGGAGGAGGTCACCAGGGCTCTCTCCAGTGCCAAATTCAAGTCAGCAGCTAAATTCTCTCAGCCCACAGGATGCAGCTGCTGCTCGAGTGAGTGGTGAACATCATCTTCTGGCCACTGACCTGGCCTTTCTACCCCTTTATCACCATTTGCATGGAAGACACCATCGCAGGTTTCCTTCCAGGAAGACCCAGAAGTCAACTTTTTCCCAGCTGTACTGAAAATGCTGATAGTCAAGTTGTAGTAATGCTGAGTTGGGTTTTCTCTATATATGACTGTAGCATTAAGACACATGGCAAAATCAGTCCAGGAACCTTTTATGTTAATTACTATTTTATCCTTCCACGTGGGAAGTGAGATATTCAGGAGGTGCCCACCTTGGGTCGTCTTGGATGTGGGAGCTGGCCTTTACATCTCTCTCAACCAATGAAGAATGGAGACAAGTTTGGTTTTAATGCCATTTGTTCAGAGCTTGAGCAAAGCCTGTACCAAACATGCCCAAATTTGCAGCCTGGAGGCCAAGTACTGCCCCCAATATCAATTCATATGATTGCTCCCAGCCACCCTCCTCCCCAGAGGTCCCTCAGATGTGGACTGCGGGCTGGCCCAAAACCACATCCCCAGCCATGTGCTGCTGCGAGGAGACAACAGCTTTGCCCAGGAAAAAAAGGACTTCAAAAGGGCACAGGATGGATGTTGGAGGACCAGAATTAGATCATTCAGTGGCCAGAGTGCAGAGACACTGGCTGATGAAGCTGAGAGTGTACACGATTAGGCAAATGTGCCATGGTTTCTTTCTCCTACCACCAGCTGCTACGCAACAAAACGACACAGAAGGAACTGTCAGCCCTGATAACACTCCCGGCAATCCCATGCTTTTCTAGCATACATTGCTTTCTCCAATGTTGTTCTCCTTCTCAAATCGTGTGCTGGGTGAAAAAGATACCCAGGCAGCTCTGCCACCCGCATCATCTCCATGAGGGGCACAGCAGAGGCACAGCTTCCTGCAGGCTCCTCTGTTCCCTTCATCACCCTGAGCATCATATCCATGTCCTGGAGCTGCTGCTGTGAAGATCAAGAGGAGAAATGGCACACACAGCTTTGATGCCACAGCAGAGAGGTCTGGAAAGTCCACTGGAATTTGGGCTGAGGGCCTCTTCTCCCCTGCTCCATCTCGTTGTGAATGAGGCACTGAAAACCAGTGAATCAAGAACCAGTTTTGCTTCAGCCTCACTGAACTGGAAAAGGACAGAAGTGGATCTATCCCAGACCTTCCCATTACATTTCTGACCATCTCGAATACACAGGGCTCTATTTTTTAAGACCTGGAGTGAGAAGGGAGGATTCCCTTCCCTGCCCATCCTGCCTTGGGAAGGACATCTGTACTCTGGGCAATCCCAACCTCCTATTGATCTGGGGTGCCAGACTTTGTGCCACGTTTGTGGAAGCATCACACTCTTCTAGGACTGGAGGCAACTCATCTCCGAAGGGCTGCTGCTATGTGACTGCCAACTCCAAAGTTGGGTTTTTTTGTGAACAGAGTGACAACAGGATAAAAAAGTAATTTTCCTACACCAAGAGAGTGACGCCTCTGCAGGAGAAAGCGTAAAGCAAGGGATTAACCAGAAGAATTATCACACACGTGAGGAATTAGTGAGAAAGGACATAGAGGCTTAAAGTGAACGGCTGAGTTCTGGGACACTAAGGTGAAGACTGAGGAGCAAAACATGTTGTCAGGGCTGGCAAAGGCTTCTTGAGGACAACATTTGGCCTCGGGTGACCTCCTGTGTGTTTCTAAGAGCCGTCTTTAGGATCTGTGGCTGTGGGGCCTCAGCCCACTATCAGATGTCCCCAAAGTGGCAGAGCCAGCAGTGTGTGCTGCTCCAGGGAAGCAGGTGACAGCCCCAGGGTCCGTGCCACAGCCAGGGCTGTGTAAAAGCATGGACCATCAACCAGACATCTGCTCTGTCTCTCTTATCTTTGGGAGACTCCCACTCCACACCTCAGAGCGGGCTGTGTTTTGGGTGTCTCCACCTCTTACACCTTTGCGTGGAGGGGCAGAATTGCCGCAGAAATGGGAAACTGGCTGGTGTGCCAGGGCAAAAGCTGCTGCTGCTTCTTGCAAAGATCTTTGCAATATCTCAACCAGATAATGCTCCTCTCTTCATTAAGGCAAGACAGAATCTGACTGCGAACAGGCTAAGGAAAAGGACCCCTTAATTCCAGTTTGTATCGTCTTAATTCATTCAAAGGGAACCGATAAAACCAACACACTGTGTGGGATGCCCTGAAGCTGGGCATGTTTCAAGTTAAAGTAGACAGGGTTGGGATTTAAACTATGAAATTCACCACAGGCAACAACCCAACACAGACATGCGAATGTGGGGCCAGATTGTTGTCATCTTTCATCTCTGTGATTCTACATGGGCTAAAAAAAAAAATCTCCCTTGCAAAACTCTTTCTACAGCAACAAATGGGATTCAGCAGCAGGCTGGTTTTTCAGCAATTGCTTTGGTTCAGACTCTGATCTATGCTGCTGTTTAAATCCAGAGTGACTCCTATGGATTTTCATGAGTACAACATAGGCCAGGGCCTGGCCCAGTCTAATTACAGAGGAGCAAAGGACTTTGATCTAGAGCAGGGCTGTCAAACTCATTTTCACCGGGGGCCACATCAGCCTCACGGTTGCCTTCAAAGGGCCAAATTGAATTTTAGGACCGTATAAATGTAGGAGTAGTGGCCCCCGGTGAAAATGAGTTTGAGACCTCTGATCTAGATCCTCTGAAAAATGTGGACACTTTAATAGAATTACAGTGGGAATCAGGTACCCCAATACCTTTGAGAGAAGCTGGACCCCCTTTATTTCCCAGGCAATACCTCTTTCTCCTGCCACTGTAATTATTTGGGAGCAATGGGGAAATCCACAGCCATACACTACACGAACCAGGAGCAAAGTATTGTATTATGGTAGTGGAAGATAAAGTCACTGCAGAGCTAAGCCTTTCCAGGGGATTATTAATATAAGGAAGTTTGCACACCACTTAGTAAGAGCAAGAGAACAGATATTTATTATACGATGGCGATCAGCTTCTTTTCCCTGCAACAAAGACAAATTTGCCATCATTTCCAAAAGACATTGACCCAAGTCATGTACTTCCCCAACAGTTTTCATTGCCAAACCAAGAAGTTAAGAGCAGCCAACTCCAGCAGCACACACTGCCCAGGAGCCACAAAACAGAGGCAGACAGTCCTTTCCAAAGCTGAAGTCAAGCGCAATCGAAGCAAACAAGTCTAATCACATCAACAAAGTCATCCGTTAATGAAAACGCATCCCACAAATGCTTAAGTTGTTAAGTGCTAGTCTATTCCAAACACCTCAGAAGAAAACTCATGCAATCCGTAACACTTACATCAGAGTCCCATAATATTTACATAGAGAAAAGGAAAGAATAAATTGTTAGGGGAAAACATTTGGGTGTAGAGGGGGAAGGAACATTGTTTCAGAACACAGAAATCTTCATCTTTGCTTTCATAAGACCTGCAGTTCAACTGGAGTTTATTAAACAATGTTGTAACTTTCTATTGACAAAATGCAAATGTACTTATTTTTTTTTCCTTCCCTGAAATAACCAAAATAACGATGACGGTATTTTTAAATACCCAGAGAAAATTGCCATTCAGAGGTAGTGTTGCAGAGGGATGCGAATCATCCCTGTACAAATTTGATTCAGCATTTAGTAAAGGGAAGTTCTACGGAATAAAGTGCCTAGAGCAACAGAAAGTTGTCATTTGTTCTCTAAGCTCAATGAGAGAAAGGTTAAAAACAACCCAAACAAACCTTGTAAATCCCCAGCACAAGAGCTGGAAGCAAAACTGGCTAAGAACAAAAATGAAACCACCTACAGCATTTAATTGAATTAGTTCAGGGATATATGAACAGCCCCCTTGATGTAAAGTCATTTTTTTAAGAGTACTTTCCACTGTAATAATCTCATGTGCAATTTGTAGCATATCACAAAGAATGGGTTGGATGCATCAAATATACCAATAAAGTGATTTGTTTACATCACAATTCAGTGAATGTCCCATTAAGGTCCTCGCTGATCTGCACTCCCGGTTGTGTGTGATCTGTCACCTTGTCTTCAGGGTGACAAACACACATAGGAAGAGATCCAACATTATTTTATTGGAAAGGCTCCAGGGACTGGCTTTGTGCGGCTGGGCTGACCGTCAGTCACTGCTGAGCTGTGGTTTTTAAGGTGTTTGTTGCTGTATCAGTCACTGCTATGGAGCACAACCCTTTTGAGCACACTCAAAAAAACAGACCCACTCATTCCTAATGTCCTCGCACATTTCTTATATTGCCTAAGGCTCCTGATCAGCATTCTAGTACCAAATACCCCCTCAAATAGATGCAGCCACGACAGGTCTCCTGACACACAGCTGATTCTTCAGTATCTGCTAGATGTATTAATTCTCTGCAAGGATTAAAATTGTTCCTCTCTCTCAACCATGCCACAAGTCTTTGCAACAGCACCTAAGGCACGTTAGTTGAGCGAATACCACCGAACATAATATTTATTACTTCTTAAATGCCAGTTCCAAGCAAGCTTGTTTAACATTGACCCAGCGTTTAAGCATCTCCAGGCACTGCCAAAAGACAAACAGATATCCCTGGAGATTTTCACTCCGTCCTTCCTGAAGGGGAAAAAAGACCTCTTGCATAATTGTGCCATTGTTTGTTAACACTGCAGCCTCACCTTCCACAGGCCGTGACCATAGAAGAGATAAAGGAGAAACCTGCATAAAGCCCTGGGAGGAGTTTTGCCAGCAAAGGCACTGAATGAGAGCAAGAAGAGCTGGCACAGAAGCTGTCAAGAAGACACGCTGCAGTATAGATAGTGGAACATCCTGCATCTAGTGATGCTGCCCTGCACAAAGGAGGATGAACGTCCTGAAATGTGTCAACACTTGGTCATATGCAGAGCATAAGGCTGGCTGGAGTGAAGCAACCAGGCAGAGAAGGGATTTTCTGGGAAGCAAACAGCTCCAGCAGCAGCAGAACCCACCACGGCTGACAGTGACGGATCCACTCCCGCATAGGGCGAGCTCAGGCTGCTTCAGCCTGGCCTTCACTTTCTGTATAAATTCACATTTCACAGCACCTGCAGGCCACATCCTCACAAAACCACCATGTTTTGGTCCAAACTGTTTCTATCTTGTCAGGTGCTTCTCCCAGGGTATCATCTAAGGAGCAGGATGGGCAGATTTTTGCTCCCATCAACCTGTGCTCTCCTAAGAGCTGTTGGGGGTTTCTGTGAGTCACCCAGCGAGAGAAACAACCAAGTTTCACCCGCGAGAGCATTAAGGCAACTGCTCCTGCCAAACTAAACTTTAATACCCCTGCTTGAGGTAAGACTTGAATATCTGCCCAATTAGACTGTAAACTCCTTGGAAATGAGTACTGTTAAAACTGGGTACACAAAAGTATGCACTAAGGAAAGTGCCAATAGTTTAGGACAACTGAGTCCCACCTAAACAAACTTAGCGTCTTTCTTCCCTCTGCTTTCTGTGGCATTGAGAAAACGTGTTCACGTGACGCAGTCAGCTCTCTAGGCCACCAAAGCTGCATTTACAAAGGAGCATTTTAAACGGCGGGCCGTTGTCTGAGAGCGCATTAATGCATCTATTGCCTTGGAGACAGAGAAAGGGCAGCCTGTGGAGACAGAATGAACCCTCTATGAGATAGAGCCTCAGCGTACCCCTACTGACATGGTCCAAGGGACTGGACTATGTTGCGGAGGGTGGAAATAGCGAACCAAGCCAATCTGAAAGGCAGGGCACACAATTTGAACCAGATCAACATGACTTTGAGCCCAATTTGTAAACACTTTGGACTGATTACTGCTTCAGTGTCATTAAATGACTTTCCTAAGATTAATTCATGTCTGTTATGCACTTAGGGATTCAGTGATTCATTTTATAAATAACACTTTGAAGTCAAATCCATGAAATTGGTTCAGGCTAAAATTAGAAGGGCGCTAATAAATTGCACTGTGAATACAGTATTACGTGATTGCTTAAACACATCCCACCTTAAAGTGGCTTCGTTCTCTTGCCATGGCACACTCACCCCAAATGGCCTAGTGCGAAGAACCAGAAAAGGACAACTGGGAGCGTGACAAACTGAATATGAAGGCTGGTTTGTCACCTACGCAGTGTGCAAGGAGTCGGTGTTAGGATGGAATCACCAGCCTCCAAGCACTAACGCTGCCCAGGGCTGCATGGCACGGCGGGTGCAAGGCAGTGGGAAGGCACAGCCCGGCACTCGGTGAGTGACACAGCCAGCAGCGATGGCCGCAGGACGGTGGCAGCACCGTGACCCTTCAGTCCTTCTGCTGCTGTCCCCAGGTTGATGCGTGCAAAGTAAACAAAAAGCACATGGGACAAGAAGCGAAGGAGTTACGAAGGTCTTTTGCTTCCACCAACAAGAGACGCTGCCAGCCTGGATTTCTTCTGTCTCCCTGGACAAGCTGCTTGGCACCCTCTGGCATGCCCAAATCCAAGGCCTTCCTTCTCCTTTCATCTGTCACCGGGACAAAACACAGAAGTGATTCGGCTCAGCTCTTAGCAACCAAGACACAGCACTGAAAACACCACTGGCAGCTGAACCGCTCACTACGCTCCCAAGTTTGTAAACATAACCAACACTGGGGACAGTGGGACTGTTTTGCAAAAACAGCTCTAAACTGAAGCAGGGAGAGCCTGTTCAACCCTATTTCATCATACCAGGGTCTGCTACTGGGCTTTGTTATTTACCCTGCTCATCCCAAACACCAGCGTCATCTCCACCAACAGAGAAACACGTGGCAGTCCTTAGGGAATAGCACAAAACAGGGTTAGGAATGAGGAAGGTTCGCTCTTGCTGCTTTCCCTGTGGTTTTACAGTGGCACTGGGGGATAAGGAGCAGGAGTTACACTGGGGCAACAAGAACAGCGGTACATCCTCTAGAACAGAAAGGACTGAGATTTTTCCTCCAGAGAAACACTCCCCAGCCTTGGGTAACACAGGTCAGTAAGGTGAGAAGCACTGCAACACTCACCATCAGCACACACACAGCTCACCAACTCGCTTGCAGCCTGGCATCCCCCTGCTTTGTTCCCTTGGTGTTAGGAAACTCGGTGAGTAGGAGCTGCAGGAGCAAGCCAGGCTGGGGGGCACTGCCATGCCCGAAAGGGATGCGCAGGAGATCCAGCACTCACCTCTGAGGAGCCGGCACACCGAGCAACACGTGCACACTGAAAGAGGAGCCGAGCATTAGGAACTCATCGGGCTGAGCTGCTATCTCAGAAAACACTTGGCATCATTTTGAGGTTGACTTCATGACCCCCCGTGTGTGCTAAGAGACCATCGTCTCTACGCAGCAGCACGGAGCGCGGCCCCAGGAACGCGCCTCAGCCCAGGCTGTGTGCCCAGCGGGTGTCAGGGCTGGGATTACGTACAGCCCCCTGGCTCTGTTCTCAGATCACTAAACAGAAATAACTCCTGAGCAGAGGGGCCTGGAGCATGGATAAGCAATGGGTAACGCAGTGCAAAAAGCTGTATGATAATAAACACAGGGTGCAATACCGGGACTTGTATTGCTACATGCCTGGATTTTTTTCAGTCTATTTAGATCTCTGCAAGCATTGATGCAGCCATTCACCCAGCTTCTGAAGGAAAACTCCACAGATCCCTGATTTTTGTAAATCAGGAATGTGCCAAGGAGTCCTGCAGGAATTACATTTTGGTGGAATTGCTGTAAGAATGAAAGCAACCAATGGAATTGCATTGCATCCTTCAGTGCAAATGCAGGTGATTCACAGCTGCTCGTAAAAGCGTGACCTTTGCAGCTTCATCTTGTGGATAGCTTGTGTTCCAGGAAAAAGCCTAGAAATAATTTCCAGTTTGAGCCTTCAAATTTAACCCTCACAGTGGCATCGATGACTCTGGATGAAAAAAGGTTTGGAGAAAAAAAAAAAAAATAGAAAGGATTGAGCTGTGTGTGATTTCTTCCATCACAATTATCCAGCACTACAGATGCTGAAAGTTCTTCCATAGTTTCACAGTCATTTTAAACCAGCATAAACCAGCACTGCTGCTAAAAGCAGACGTCCCATTGCCCCTCAGGCTTTGTTTGGCCTTCACCTTCCTCGTCCCATTGCTGATCCCTGTGCTGCTGCTCTCTACTGGCTCAAGGATCTGACCCAGCCAAGAGCAACCTGGAAGCAAGAAACAACATATAACTCGAACCAGCTCCCTGGCTGGGGTCAAGGGGTTGGACCAGATGAGCTTTGAAGGTCCCTTCCAACTCAAACTATCCTATGATTCTACAAATAAGATCTAACCATGCCCAAAGGAAGGGACAGTGTGGGGCAGAAGCAAGCAGGTGGGTCACACCGGTTCAAAGGGAGTGCTGGATACATTGGCTGGATGCTGCTGTGAAACTGCGGCCTTTGTGTGACAGATGAGCATCAATCAACCTCAAGAGATCTGCTCCCCTGATTTGCACAGAACGTAGCTGATCACAGTCTAATGATGGTTTATTCTCTGAGAGCTCATACAACATAAGTTGTTCTCACACATCTTTCTGGAGCTTTTCTGGTTGGTGGGGACTGAACTACCCAGATGTATCCCAAATGCTGATATTCCCCCACCTTTGTTCTGTCCTGTAAAGCCTTCAGTACTAAAATGTGAAACCAAATAAGAGCCTTGAGTCTCTTCTGCACAGAGTGGAGAGTATCAGACAGCACACTGCACTTTCCTGCTTTGAAATCATTCCAGCTGGGAATGATCTCTGGCTGGGGTAAGCTCCAGCAGAAAGGGCACTCACCCTGGGCAATACAGAGGCTGGCTCTGTAATTTGTGATGCTCTGGCCCAGATAGCATCACCTCTGGCCACCGACCATCCTGTGATGCAACACAAATCTCCTGCCGCTGCGGTACCTCCCCCTGACTCACCCAAAAGCAAGGCTGGCCTCCAGTGCCCAGCCCACGCTGGAGGATTCTGCTGGCATTGGAAACCCTGAGGCACGTTTGCATCAACAAGGGGATTGAGCTGTGTGACACAGCGGCCAATATCCCACTCCTCAAGTCACATGCGTCACTCACGAGCATTCTGCATTGTCCAGAATGCTTTTAAGGGAATACTGTAAGGCTAAGAAGTGCAAACTGCTAATAGAATCATTTCTGTTGGAAGAGACCCTCAGGATCATCGAGTCCAACCATAACCTAACTCTGGCACTAAATCATCTCCCTAAGAACCTCGTCTAAACACTTTTTAAACCCTTCCAGGGATGGTGACTTCACCACTGCCCTGCCCAACAACCCTTTCTGTGAATAATTTTTTTCCTAATATCCAATCTAAACCTCCCCTGGTGCAACTTGAGGCCATTTCCTCTCGTCCTATCACTTGCTACTTGGGAGAAGAGACCAACCCCCTCCCTGCTACAACCTCCTTTCAGGTAGTTGTAGACAGTCTCCCCTCAGCCTCCTTTTCTCAATAAAGACACGTCTGTATGTGGATGGTTACTGCACATTTGCCAAAACAAAACGATTGCCTTGAAAAATATTTGGAAATACTGTTCCGGAGCTTCCAGTTCTCTGTAATGACAAGTAGCCATATGACATTTACAGTTCTGCCTGTGGTAGAAGCACAGGTCGGAGCACGCATTGGAGCTGAAATATCACAGGCTATCAGCAGGCTGCCAGAACACTAAATTGAGAAACGCTGAACTAACAGCAAAGCGAAGGATCGGATTAGGAGGACAGGTGGTGGGGCTGTTACACGCAATGAGGGCAACGATCGTGTTTTCTTGGTGTGCACGTGCCTCACAGGGGCAGCAGCGATGCCTCGCGTAATGTGCTGTGTGCAGGGTCAGCAGCTGTACATAAATCACTGCAAAAGCAGCTTTTGCCCCTTTGTGTTGTCTGCATGGAGCTTTTGATGGGGTGTGAAGAGGAGAAAAAGAGTCTTTCTGATGGATGGGTGTGAATTCACCTGGAGCCTGCCATACGCTGAGCAGTCTCACTGCTGCGGACGCCACCTCCACGAGCGGGACTGTTCAGCTTATAGCAGGCACCATTGAAAAGACAGCAAAGACAGAAAAAGATAGAGGAAAAGAGAGGGTAATTTCCCTTGTCTCAACAGCAACTCTTGCATGTTCTGTTTCTTGGCCTCATAAGACACTTCAACATGCTAAAAGGCTGGACGGGGCTCTGAACAACCTGAGCTGGGTGAAGATGTCCCTGCTCATGGCAGGGGGTTGGACTAGATGAGCTTTGAAGGTGCCTTCCAACCCAAACTATTCTACAATTCTATGAAAATAAACCTTTGCTGTGTCTGTATGTGGTCATCACTAACTAAATGCCAAGCTCTTCACACGGTGCTTTGTGCCAAGAGGGGATTCAGAGAGTCACAAATCCATCCAACCAGCACCAGTCACGTTATAAAATGACAACAATGGAAATGAAACAAGCTGAGTGGTTATTTAACATAGCCCGAGCACAGTGTGGTCCTGCAGACAGCTCTTGGCCACAGCCAAAGCCCACTGGTGTCAAGAGAGTCTTTTCATGGGTTTCAGTGGGCTTGGAAGCCACTTCCACACCAGATCTGGCCATGTTTTCATTGCTCAGGGAATGGGACTCATCTAAACTCCTGTAACCTCAACTTAAAGAGCCATCTCTTGTCTTTGCCTCACTGTCCTAAGCGAGAGTGCATTTCCATGCACCAGTCATTCAGCAGCAAAGGTGGTTCAAGGAGCTTCTAGTCCCTGTCCCCTTGTTCTCATAACATAACCACCCAAAGGTCTCCCAAAACAGTTATTTTGGAGGCTCCCAATAAGGTGGATCATCAAACTGGTCTGAGTTAAAAATAATCCCTCAAAACCAGCAAAGATAAGTATTTTTAATCTGAATCAAACATTAATTTACTGTAGGTCCCACAAGTCCCCTTAAGCTGATTTAATTGACAAGAAAACAACATAAGCTTGTGAACATAAAAGCGACCACTCAAGAAATGAAGAACAGCAGTGCCAGATCAGATGAAAGGTCTGGTCCGATCTGTCACCTGTCACCAGCAGCCGTGGTGGGCAGTGTATAATAAGAGGGTAAGCAACAGCAGTGCTTTCCCTGGCCATCCTCCCACCATCCACCGATTCACAGCCTGGGGACTGCTGTGACCTGAGACCCAGGGCAGCAGGACAGGTCCCCACACAGCAGCAGGTTTTGCTGTGAAAACCCGTAAGTATGAGAAAATAACTCCTGTTCTTTCCAAGGTGTGTTTGCCGCCTTAGGAGAACGGCTACACCATTTTCAGGATTTCTTCCTGCGTCCACAGCTCTTTACTACTGGACAGCTTGGGCGACCATGGCTAGCCTGTTCCATCACCTGAGGGTAGCGCTTGACATCTTGTTGTCATCGGGCTACTGTCCTTCCTTTCTTTGACATGGCTGTTGAGAAAATTAAGAGCCTGTGCTAGACGGAAAACACATTCTTCAGTCATTATGCATCCCTGACAGCCGTATGAGAGCAATAATGATGTGTGGGACCATGTCTGGGCTCTGTGGGCCAGAACAGTGTCATCTCACCCCAAATATGGCCCTCAGGATGTGATACAGTCTGGCTGATAGATCACACTCTTACACACACACGCATACAGGATAGTTACATCTCTGATCACTTCGACCCTCATTCCCACTACATATCCCATTGTGCCCACACAAAACAGTACACGGACTGGAGAGACCAGGACCACACCTTTCACTTAATCTGATTAAAAGTGAGATGAAAGCTGTGGCCATAGTCTTCTACACAGCATGATGCCATGACCTGTGAGTGAAATCACCCTGTGACTAGCTATTTAGCTTACCTGTAAAGAGAATTTATTCAACAGATGACATTAAAAAACAAACAAACAGAGAAGTCTGTGAGCTATGGTTCTCAGAATTTGCAAAGACCTTGAAGGATACTCTTTAGAAGGGCAAGACAAGATGTTTCCAATACATTCCAAGACTAAGGCAACAAGAAGGGGTAGCAATCTACACAGGCTTGAAACACGGAGAATGTTTGCACAGACCTCAATATACACAAGCCGAAACTGCTAAATTTCAGACTCGCCAGCATATGTTTCACAAGCTACCAAGTGCAACACGCCTGCAAGTTTCTGTGGTTTCTCATCACAGCAGTCGAGTTGTATGAACTTTGGTGGTGTTTGGGAATCCCAGAAGCCATCTGGAACCCCCTGCTTGGGATAACCCTCCATGTCTCAGTCTTTTGAGATCTAGTTTGCAAAGCTATCTCCAGTTAAATGTTTCAGGCCTGGGCTCACAAAGATTTCTTTAACCAAGTTTGAAATAGATTTTTGTAACTAAATCCTCAGGAACGGATCTGGTTCCCACTGTGATGTTTCTTTGTTCTTTCAGAATTTGAAAACAAACCACTGCCCTCAGAAAGGCTTTGCTCTCCATAACAGTGCTTATGAAGGCATCCTTCACATCATAAACAGCCGTCAGACCTTGGTCTCTGCTTCTAGGAGTGCTTTATATGGGTTTGATTTCTCAGTTGGCTTTATCAGTGATAAAGTCCTGCAACTACAACTGTCAAGTCTTATAACAGCTACTGTAGAGTTTAGAAAAAGCACAAGTGGGCCTAACTCAAACCAGACATGCAGTAACTCGCAGTTATGTTCAGATGACATAAGGCTATATCACCATATGGGGGTTTTGATGACAATAATGACCTGTGCCCACTACTGTGCACATCTTATTTTTGCACTTCCATTACCCCTGTCATTGAAAAGCCACCACAGCTTCCAGCCCCCAGCCCAGAGCCTGACTTTTCAGCTCGAGTTGCAAGGACTGGTACTGGCTGCCTGGTACCAGGAATAGTAACCACCAAACGATGATACTGTTTTTTCTCTTAAGTGCCAAGAGACTCAACAAGCGTGTCTGTGTCCTGCAAATTCTGGTATGTGCTGCCTGCAATGCCCGTTTCTATATATTCCTGCCAACGACATGACTTCATTCGACTGTGTGATATTCCAGACAACAGGATGCCGAAAATAACGCTGGCGCTTACCTGAGCTGCCGGTGCCTTCCGATGCGCTTCGGGATGTTTTTGGCTGGCTCTGTTTGCTACTTGTTCGTACAGTGACTGAAGGAGGGACAGTGCTGCTGCTGTCTCCACGAATTGTCGACAGGTCCTGCATGCTAAAGCTCCTTAGTCTCTCCGACAGGGCCCCCTGTCCCTAGTTAAACAAATAAGCAAATAACACACAAGTTAAGATTCCACAGTGCGTGTTGAGCCTTTCTACCCCCTTGCTCATTAAACTCCATCAGCACAATGGGAAGAGAAAATATTGCCTGGTCCAGTAACCAAGAGAGGACAAAAATAAGTTGTTAAAAGCATCATTTCCCTCTCTTTGCTCTTCCTTTTGGAGTGGTTCTATGTATAAATCCATTCACAATTTGACAGCGAGCATCTTGGATTCTTCAGTACAGTCGTTGGAGCTCAGAGCAGCCTTGGCCACATCTAAAGGAGCAGGATGTTGTTTCATCTTTCTGGTAGGTACTTTTCTTCACTAGGATCCAAGTCAAATAGGTGCTTGGCTTCGGAAACACAATTAAATAGTCTGCATCAAAATAACTCCATTTTAAAATTATTCGCCTATGATTATAGTGACCCAGCCGTTCTCAGTCACACACAGAATTTCCAGAGCACAAAATCTGAAATTTCAAAGTAACAAAATGTTATTGTTAAATGCAAACAAATATTCCAGTGCTTCTTCCACGCAGCTTAAAGAAGAAATCAACTAATACAATATCTTTCTTTCTTTTTAGACTAGCTCTCAGTCAGGCAACAAACATATCCCTTGGTGAAAGGAATGTAGCTGTTCTTTGTAAAAGATGGGTTGGTTAAAAGAAACTTTTCATTAAAACGACATCCCATCAAAAAGTCGACTATAAGTATTCCTCGTTCTGAATTCCGTAACCCTCATGCTACACCACTGCCATAAAGTCAGAATACCAGAAAATACAATTAATACAAAACCTATCTATCCTTCTCTGTTGGCTACATTAAGTGATATTCAGAATATAAACAGCATTACTGATCAAAAGCATATTTAGGTTTTGACATTTTTTTGAGGGGGAAAGGGTCTGAAAGATACTTCATAGTATATAGCCTTTAAAAAAAAAAACTGAAATAAATATATAGGGCCTGATTCTAAAATTATTTCTGCTACTGTAAATTAGGACAAATTCAATGGATGCTTCGACTGAGCTGAAATGGCAAACAATAGTAAATATTGCCCTGTTTAACAACGTAGTTAAGGTACATCGTAGCAATTCAGACACCATCTTCATTTAGCTTTGTATTTGTCAAAGCAGCACACAAGTGGAACACTGCCAGAGGGCTCCAGGTTGGGGCTGGACCGGAATCCATCTCTGCTCCCTTGGGCTGCAGATTTGAGTAGCCTGTCCCCAACTCAACTCCAGAGCACATCGATTTAGCCACCGGCAGGCTGTACATCCTGGACCACAGCACTTTTCTATGACAAGAAGCAAACAGCACGCGATGACAACTTCTTCAATGCTGTCCCGAAGCATCAGCAGTAGAAATATGCATCTCCTAAGAAAAATAAAACTGAACTGTCCTTTGTATGGCAGAGTTACCCAAGAAGCTGCACTGGGATTTTTTTCTTCATTTTACTGAACCTTTGGTTTCTTAAGATCTTTCTGTGTATGTTGTGTTTGGCAGCATTTTACATTCAGCTTATCTGCAGACTTACAGAGAAGTCTCCACACACCCACCATGCTCTTCCTGCAGATTTACCTTCTCATTAGCCTGTTCTACTTTTTAAAGTATTTTAAATGAATTGGTCTTTTTCACTTGTATTCCAAAACGTTTACTTTGCTGATTTTATATGCTTGATAGCGGAGTTTCTGGAGCTGAGGTTTTGTTAAAATCTCATCTCGGCCGTCTCACTCTCCAACCTGCCACAGGAGTCCATGCTCCTTCGGCTCCTCCTGCCAGTGGCTGAGCCACTCTTGGGACATGTTCTCACTCCAGGAGGCATCTCGAGTCATCCCTCTTAGGCCAGCCTAAGACAGATTTACCCTACAGTCTATGTCTGCAACTGTTATTGGGCTGCCAACCCAAATACCATTTCATTCCAGCAAGCGATTTATGTATATGTATATGGACACGAGTCAGATTAGAGATGGGATTCACACGTCAGACCCACCTGGCAGGGAAGATGACACTAACACACCTCTTTGCATTGAAAATGAAGAAGATACATTAACATTCTTGCATTGCAACTCATGATATAGCGGCATATGATCAAAGGCCCCAGAGACAGCTTTGAAACAACAAGGGCTTGGTAAGTGCCTGTCATCTGTGGGTCCATACATATATGTACAAACACCGCTTTAAACACACAGCCGCTGCACCTGTGCTAAACAACTTGGACTTTATCCAGGAAAGAAAAAAAATACATTGTCTTCATCTTTGCTTTAATTTCACCTGAGTTTATAACAGCAAAGATAAAAGTTGCTCAACCCATAAATAGGAAAATATTACTGTTCCTACCATCCTATGAAACAGTTTGTCCAAATCTCAGAAAGGCTGAGCGAGGACACTGAACGCATGTGAAAACCTCCTGACTTCTCTTTCACTTCTTTTCTTTCAAATTTTTGCACCTTTGGTCTTTGTAGGGATAGACTTGATTTAATTGCTCCTAGGGCACAACATAACACTCACAATTCTTTCCCCATTGCCACATTTCTACCTGACCCCAAATAGAAACATGACAGAAATTATGGTCACAGTCGAATCAGAATGGTCTCAGAGTAAAATAGAAAACGTTGTTACCAACCTTAATTTCCCTGTTAGCTGCTGTATATGAAATCACAAGCATTTGAAAAGCAAAAAGTGAGGGTTTGCACTGCTGTAGTTATATGTTTTAGCAATAAAGACTTTTTTCAGCTATAACGCTTATTATTCCACAACAAGACTTATAATTTATTAACAAAAGGAAAAAAAAAAGTCAATAGCTTTATTTCACAACAGCCTTAGCGCAGCACACATCTTGGGCTGTGTTTGGGTAAAACAGTCATGTGAAAGAGCAGCTGTTTGGGGGATTTTTGTTTACCATCTTGGCTGTGATCATACAGATGCTCTTCTAACTGCTCCAGACATGGGAGGTGTCCCAGGAATTTCAGCACAGCGCGTGTCTGTACAGAGAGGAGATCCGGGTCCTGAAGCTGTGCCTATGCTGCCGGCCAGAGGCCATTAGCAGCGTGCCCACATAGACCTGGGCTAGTTTTATCCTAGAGAGTGTGACAGTAGTTATATCGTGACAGTAGTTGCGGTAACATTTCACTGTGTCACCAGCAAAACAGCACAACGGTGTTATACAACCTTTGAAAAGGGGACGGGAAGGGCTGGGGGACTATGGATGACACCACCTCTCTCTCTCTCCCCTCAAGGGACACCAGCTGCCCTGTCAGGATGATTGTGCTGGCAGTGTGGGACTTGTATTTCGGGGACTTCATCCCCTGGAAGAGGACACAAGTAAGAAGTGGTGCTGGAAGACTGAGCTTTACTCTCCCTGGGCACAAGGCTGCCTGACTAGACTCAACTTCTAGTCCATCCAGCTTCTCTTAGGACACAGACTGTCCCCATAAGCACGGAAATTCTGATCCACTACACAAGGATTTTGCTAGAGGGTGAGGTTTGGGTGGCAACAAGTGGCAGCAGGTGTGTCTCTGTTCCCTGCTCCCAAATTCATCTGATCTTGTCCCTAGGAAAGTTCACCCCTTAGGTGAAGGCACGGCAAAAGCTGAGAGCAGATCTCTTCAGGCTTCCTTCCTCTCTTCTTCTCCCAGGACCCACCATCCTCACTGGGTCCACACATGGGACAGTTCTCTCTCTACAGGGGCACAGGCTGGGGCAAGGCTCGGTGCTACTGAATAGGACAGAAGACAAATACTAAAAAGGACACAGTAATATCAGCCCCCAGTAACTGCCATCACTTGCTATCAACCTTATTTAGATTCATGACAAACCCAAAGGTATTAGGGCATCGCTCATCAAGACATGGATATTTAAGCTGCAGAAGCTTGTCTGTGATTCTATGGGAAGTTAAAGCTCCCATCCACGCGGCACAGTAATTAATCTAAAACTAATTTACCTATATCTCTACCAGCTTCGGTCAAAATTGCAACTGTAGTATAGGCGTACCTTACTTCCCCACATCTAGCACATCCTCTCCTTATTTTTGCTTTAAAAAACAGTATCAAAATCCTGAGCTTTCAAAGTCCGCTAACCTGCGTGCTGCCTTCCTCTAAATGTTGCAGGCATCATCATCTCCAGAAACGAAGATCAGCTTCTGTGGGCCCAGAGCACAAACACTGATGCAACCAATATTTGCTTGGAAGGATCAGAAATCTCGGTCCTTTCCAAAACCTGAAGTCATCATTGTGTCAGGCAATCTGAAAGGCACTCCATCAGAAATAGCTGCAACTGTCTTAATTACTTTGCCTCTCTATAATTAATCTCTGCGTACACATTTGAAGTAAGACTTTTAAGATGGAGATGGATTTAGGAGTCTGGAAAAACTGTGTTTACATCCATTCATTACAAATATTCCACATACGTAGGTAGCCTTATGTAGGCTCTAGGTAAATAAAATCAGGCAAATAATTTAAAAATTTGCAATTTATATAACAAAGTCCCATTAAATGATCCAAATATAAACAAATAACAGCGTCTAGATTTTATCATACCTCCAGTCTGACAATCTGAAAGAATTCTGTAGACGTTATTTAGGCTTCAAAACACTTATAATACCTACAAACTCCATTTTGCAGCTGTGGAAACTATAACACAGCACAGTAAAGCGACACAAATCAGGAACAAAAAATATCAGGTCATAAAATAGAAGCTTTTAATTCGGCATTGTTAATACAGGATGGCACTGTCTGGCCTTTTGCATCTTAGGATCAGCAGTTAACGGACAGACAAGGGAACACTAAGTCAACACTCGCTTCCAGCACAATACTAAACCTGTTAATGTTCTCTTCTCTTTTTGCTGGAATTTTGGTTAGCAGTTCTCCTCCACGCCAGCAGACACGTCTGCATGCACGTTACAGCTTCCATCCTGCAGATATTCATTCGCTACACGATATGGTGCATGTTCCTAGGTCATCAGTTATCGCTATGGTGTCAGCAGGACTTCCCCAACCACACCTGTCTGAAAATGTTTGCTGGGATGCATCTTCGCTTGTGAGCCAAGTCCTGGCCTCACAAGCTTCACTGCAACCCCAAACCATCCAAATGGGATCCCAGCGGTGGGAGAGATGCTCCCTTTAGCCATTAGCAAGATAAAACAACAGCAAACACAGCAGCTTGGCCAATGCGGTAGCAACAACCTGAGTTAGACAGGTTTTCCACATACAAAGCTCCCTGCCCGGCTGCTGGAGTCTCTCCGATTGCCAGCAGAGGACTTGGAAGGTATTTTGCTGAAGAGATCAAAGACAGGCTTTTAAAGCTCAGCACACAGGATCTACCCACTGGAAGCGGAGCAGACAGCGTCTGGTCTCAGCCCAATCTCAGCTGAAAACAGTTCAACTAGTCTAATGGGGAAGCAGATGTTAGTTAGGGGTTAGTGTAAGCACTCAGCAAATTACCTGCCCTTTTTTGTGGTCCAAAAACAAGTGTAAATGAAGTAGCTGAGAGACCTAGCAAGGGAAAAGAGAGAGCCATTGTGGCAACACACATAAAAGCTTTGAGAATAAGGTCTATTTGAAGCTTAAGTAATCGAGGCGAGACATGAGCGTGACACTGGGCACCATGTGCAGGGACTCACATACACATCAAAAGCAGGGACACCCACATGTGAGCTACACCTTTGAACGTAGGTTCTCCCTCAGCTTTCCCAGAGAGATGGAGAAACCACCCCATAACCCCAGCTGACAGGGTGTTACCTCGTAAGTGTGTTTAAAGAGTAGAGCAAATCATAAACACAACAGGCTGCCACTCCAGTCCTTGCACTTGATTGATGCTTCCTGCTGGAGAAACCCTCAGTGTGTGGCCACTTCTGTAATCCAGACTTAAGATCATTAAGAACAGAGTGCATTTATGACTAATTTAGGCACAGGATTAGGCGAGGGACACGTGGCAGTCATTTTAGCCCCGGTGACTGACAGGTCTTCTGAGAAGTCGGGTAACGCCGGGGAATTGCAGCAATGAGTGGGAGTTTGCACACAGAAGCATTATCACGTCTGGCTGCGGGCAGGTCCTGCTAAGAGCAAAACCAGCGGCTTTATGCTCCGAGCACAGGCCTGAGCGAGGGAGGAAACTGCTTCTGCCACCATATCAACACAAATATCGTACAAACAATATCCTTATGGCCAGGGCCTGCGTGCTGTGCCCATCCTGAGACAGCTCCATGGCTTGGAGATGCCAGACAGTATTCCAGACTTAAAGGGAAACCAGCTGACGTTAATGTTGATGGTGGAAACTTAATTTCATCCACCCTTTTTGTTTGTGCAGTTCATTTCCTCTCCTGGGAACTGTTTGTTATTGTGTCTCCCAGCCTGGTCTCTCTGTATAAATGTATTGTTTGATTCTGCTGTCCTGTGCATCCACTGGCTATTGTCTGATTCTTGGAGACACGAACCGAAGAGCCAACAAGAGAGAGAAACTGGAAACAGCACTGGGTTTCTATTGATTTGGGGAAAAAAAAAAACCAACCAACAAACAGATTCTCAAAGACTTAAGAGTGAGGACACCACAAGCTGTCACACCACAACAGGAACAGTTCACAAAGTTCTGTGAGCAATGACATGCTAACACGTTTCAAGAAAGCCATTTGGTATAACATTGCGCAGCCATGAGATCTTTGATGTTAGATCCCAAATGGAGATCCTTTACAGGAAGCTACTTTCAAAAGCAGCATGCTCAGCCCTCCTCGATAAAACTAATGGGTCCTCAAAGGTTTATCAAACTGCGTATTTTAAATCATTCCTGGCTTCTGCAACTCTTGGCCATGTCAGAGATCAGGGGACACACTGTGGCCATTACAGATATGGTACTAAGCAGAGACAGAGCTGTTCGCTGATACCTTTGGTAAGCAGAGAAACACTCTCCTGCCAAGCAGTGGGATCTCATGGTTACAAAGAGGCTTTATCCGGCCTCTTAAAGGGAAGGATGCTCCCCACCCCATGCCTCGCTCTTTCCAATTCGAGTAAAATTGTGATTCTCCACCGTCATGCCACAAAAGGCGGCATCTCCCTCCTGCACAAGTTTGGGCTCCAAACTCCCACAGTAAACACGTCTCAATTTTCATGGAGAATTAGGGATCAACATATTGACTTTCAGGCAGCTGCACTGGCTATACCAGCCAGATGACAGAAATGAAGGAAAAGATACTGTTCGACTAGAGAGGATAAAATCAAAACAACCACCAGTGTTTGCCTTGCAGTGCCCTGGTTTAAAAACCAGCATACACAATAGGAAACTTCCCAATAAATTCCCTGGGCTAAGGGACTCTAAAGTAGCAGAGCTGCGACCCCTCAGGGGCTGGTGAGCCCAAAGGTGGAAATGAAGTGACAATGCTGGACCAGAGAGGTGGTCGTGAGCTGAAGCAATTTGGGAACTGCTTATGCCATGCTCCTGAACACTAAGGAGGCGGATGCACATCCCGAAACCCTCCTGCTTTCATCTGCATGCCTGGTCCTTTTAACCAACAACCAGAGTGATTGCGAGCTCTGGCAGCACCACAAGCCATATTTTGCTACGCATGAAAGGCTCCTGGACTGTTTCTCAGACTTATTAGGCACAAACAAGCTTTTCATCGACAGCAATCATGCGTGCCTGCTCACTCCACCTCATTTATCATCTCCTGTCAAGGCACCGTGCCCACTGCCAGCAGCATATGCACCCCACTCCCCTTCTAAAGGCGGGCGTACCAAGGGGCACACAACGGGCCACAGCACCAGCTGCTGTGCAAACAGTCCCTGCCCTACACACAGGAGGGCAGAAGAAGGGCAGAAGAAGGTCCACGATCAGAAACCTCTGGGTTACAATGACCTGTTGGCTGTGAGATGTTTTCTGCAGCTCTCCTTTGAAGAGCAGAGTTGAGGCTGCAGCTTGCGGATGGTTAAGTGGTTGAGAGGAGGATTTGTCTTGAGGGTGGGGAAAGACATTGACCTGTTTGGCAGAACTGGTTTGTTCGGGGTGCGAAATAAGGATACATGCAAATAGGATCTGGGGAACCCAGGAGCTTGAAGGAGAGGGTTGGGAGAGCTGGGTGAGAGTGTAAAACTGGCTGTAGATACAGGGGAGGCAACGGCGGGGCTGGGCAGGGTCTTGGGAAGAGAAGCAGGGAGTAAAAGGGTGGGGGATTTGGGACAGGGCAAGGCAGCAGTGGTGGAAGCCTCAGGGTGAGAGATGGAGGATAAGAAAGTGCTGGGAGCACGGTGACAGCAAGGGAGGACACATGAGTGTGCTGGGGGAGGCTGCTGCTGCCTCCACGCCATCGGTCCCTCTGCTCACTGCAGCCACACACGTGCCCCAGCCGCTCGCACCAAAACCTGACTGGTGCCAATGAAAAGCCCAGTTATGCCCAGGCCTCCATCTGACAGCCCCACTGCTGGAAAGGTGGTGGACAGTGCCCAGGGCCCTTTGGAAGCAGGAAAGGCTGAACTAGTTGGAACTAATTGAAAACACACAAAAAGCAGCAGGATTTACTGCCCGGTCATCTAATCCCACCACTTAGGACAGACCCACTTGAAGTCACAGTGTGTGACAGAATGACAAAGCAATGAGGACAGGATTACAGAGCCCCAAATGAGATTATGCTCTTTGGTGGGGACACAAGCTGCTGAGGGCAGGGAAAAGATCGGTGTTGAGCATCTAGCAGGGGTAATAAGACCAGATATCCAATGCCCTCTCTGCTTAGAGAGCATCAAAAATAGACTCTCTGGAGAGAGAGAAAACACCCAAGCGAGCCAGCTGGGCAGAGTCAGGGTGCTTGGGACACTGACAGCTCCTCAGCCTGTAAAATGAACTGGCACACGTTTGTGCCAGCCTTAGCACAACTGTGGCTTCAAAACAAAACAGAGCAGGGGAAGGGAGCAGGAGGGAGAGAGATGAGCCTGCACTTGGCTACCTAAAACTGCGGGCTATTCAAGATAGAAAGGGGAACGGGTCAGGAGATCAGAGATAAGGAAAGTGTGGCTGTGCACAGCTTGCAGCGTCTTAGCCTGTGGTACATACGTAAGTAGCAGACTGTGACACACAAATCAGAGAGGAGCAGATTGTGCTGCTCAGTGGATAAGAAGAACGAAGAGATGGGCCTTGCCCAAATCTTATCACAGAAGAAAAAAGTTTGTGACAGATCTTGTGCAACACAAGAAGATCCATTACCACAGCTCGGAGAGAAATGAGAGAACAGGGTTGTGCACAGTGGGAGACACGTCTCCAAGTACAGGAGATTTTAGATTTAAGCTAATTTACTGAAAACAGGTCTGTACAGAATACACTTTCAACTCAGCCTCTCTCTTTGCCACCAGAAGATGCTGACTTGCAAAGTCGGAGGGTCCATTTCTTAATACAAAACCATCTTTTCCTCACCCATCAATCCAAGTGAAGCAAAGAAACAGGACAGATCCTCACATTCACTTGCTGGTAGAAGCCACATTTTCCATGAGAGCTGCAGGAGCTCAGTGCTCCTGAATATACGGTCATCTCTATAGGTTCCAATTTTAATACAATCCATTAAAGGCTGAAACCCAAAAAACCTGTTCCGGGCTCACCTTCCCATCTACATGCAACACTTATCAGAGGCTAACCTTGGCATTGGGGAAGCCAGGATAAGCCTTAGAAATTGTATTCTCTTTCCTCCCTTCCTGGAAACTTCTCCCCAAGGACAGCACTGCAGTCTTGTCTGGCATCTGTCAGCTCAAAGTGTTTTCCAGATAATTAGTCATCTAAACTTCTCTCACGCAGGATAATCTAGCTCTGCTATACCTCCTTCTCAAGTGAGCAAGTCAGGGCGTTGACATATATTTAACAGCAGCTTAAAAACAGGGCAGCAGAAGCTGTTACCAGCCGTACCTGCTTGTATTGCTGCTCTCCTGGAAAGGCTCCCTTCACGGCAGCAGGGACAGCTGAACGCAGCATGTCCACACCTGACCCATCACACTTTACATCCCAAATACCTGAGGAACCCCAGCTCAGCACTTCTGTACTGCAACACATCGGGCTGTAAATCACAGCCATTCAGCTCTCCCTGCCCAAAAGGCAATAAATTCAGTCCGAGAAGGGCAGGGAGAGAAGCTGCTTTACCCATTCCTGACCACTACACCATGAAGAGTGTAAATGTATTACAGGTGTGGTCCCATGAGCAGCAGAGTTAAACTGTCTCCTTCTCACCACCAGGAAGGGAAGATCTTGCTTTTCATTCCTTCAATCACACTCCTCACAATGTGGTTGTCCCTTCCCTTGTGCTGCCTCAGCCACTCATGACACATTTGTGGGCTCAAAAAACAGCATTCCCATTTTTCCATTTTCTGGATTAGCTTTCTGATAGATTAGAGGTAACCTAAGGAGGTCCAAAGAGCTGGTGCACAGTAACACACGGGGAGCAGGAGCATTACACCATTTTGTAGAAGAAAAGCTGCAGATCAGCTCACGCTGTCTCTTGGATCTGCACCCTGAGGCACACAGAAGCAAACAACTCGCTGGAGGCCACATGCCAAAGTGGTGAAGGAAGCCAGGAGTCCTATTTATCCTCACACATTCAGAGTAATTTACATGTCAAGGTTGAACCAAAGACACGAAGAGTCCTTGCTTTGTTATAAAAAACATCAGTCAATCAACCCAATAACAACCTCTCAAGCTTATCAATAGATCATTTTCACCTCCTCAAAGGAAAGACACAGGTCCATTTATAGGTTGCAATACCTCATCTGTTTTCTCTCAAGTTCGGCTGGCAGATGTACCATACAACAATACTACACAAGTCACAGAGTTGCTTTCTTCCAGCACTGAATGGGCAGCTTCATTAACTCAGGCAAAACAACAGCTTCCTTGTACCCTGGAGACTCTTCTCCCTTCTATTCAGCTTCCTACTGCCACAGGAGCCACAGCTGAAGGCACTGAGATTCTTAAGTAAAACACCAGAAAAGCAAAACAATGGGAAGAAAAACTGGTGCTGAGTGTCTATCGGCTCAGGTTGAAGAGCTGATGAAGACACTGTTGCAGTGCTGAGATGAACCGGTTGGGGCTGTGGGTCTGGGCTACTGTTGAGCTTCTCATATTCGGGAGCTCCCCGAACAGGAGTCAGAGTTTCTTTGGGATTCACAGGGGGTTTCTCACTCTGTCCTAAAACCAGCTCTAGAGCAGGGTCTGCAGCACCTTGTAGGAAAGGACTCAGAACACAGGCAGTGCTACAAAACAGGCATTCCCAGAGCCTATTTATGTCCATGGTGCAACTTCTTCAGGCTTACATAGGAGCAGTAAAAGTGTTAAGTATCATGGAAGCACCACACAAATGTTGTTTCATTGGGCTTATAACACACAGCTTTGCCTTAGCTTCATGTTTATCAGGTTTGGATTAGCCAGCAGTCCCTGGCTTAGCAGAGCCTCCCCACTGAAGAGGAACAGTTCAGGAGAAGAACTGAGCCAGGCCTGACAGCCACAGCCTCCACAATGCTTGGCAGGGAAAAGGGAGGCAATTTTTGGTTTTTCTTTGGAACAGGATTTAGCTTTTGCATATATTTGTGATCCTACGTGTGCATGGCACATCCCAGGGGCTCTGCACTTCTGTAACAACTTGCATTCAACCTGCTTATAGACTTTATAGTATTTGGCCTCCAAAGGAGATATTATGCAGTTTTACAAAACGTAATGCCCAGACATAGCAAAATGATGTGCCTGAGGTCATATGAAAAGCATTTGACAGAGGTAAATAATTTCCTTCAAATTCCATTCACACATTTTTCCTAATACCAGTACCCACCTTGCCCATATGTTTCTATTCTCCTTTTGCAAGAGGGACTGTGTCTGACCGCATGAAAGCTGTATCTTTTATACAAGTCTTGCCTCCAGAATGCAAGGGTATAGTCTCTGCGTGCATCTACCCTAAGCCATGATAATCCACGGCCAGAGAGCAGCACCACAAAATGCAGTTATCAAGTCCTTGAAGCTTTTATGCAAGCAAAGAAACAAGAGATAACAGCTATTTT
This sequence comes from Pampusana beccarii, assembly GCA_013399365.1. NCBI lineage: Eukaryota > Metazoa > Chordata > Aves > Columbiformes > Columbidae > Pampusana > Pampusana beccarii. Next base: position 173,688 of record VWYH01007523.1, on the reverse strand, counting down.
CTGGTTCTGGCTCTAAGCCAGGAAGACAGTACATGATACAACTCCTCAGATGAGACCACTCATCCAGTACCTACTCAAGCTCCAAAAGCAACTCATGCCACTTCCCATTCACTCTTAAACAAACACATCTTCAGAGAACCAGGCACCAGGTATGTTATGTGTAAGCCTTGCAGATGAACTTTTAGCCTTCATGAACTTCAGATCACATCCACTTTCTGTCAGGACCCAAATTATAGGTCACTAGATCCTCCAGACTTCTCAACAACTCAGCACAGCAACTGAAAAATTGGGGTGCAGATGGCCTTTCCCTTCACCACGGAAGGTGCTGACTAAAAAAGAAAAAAAAACCTTTCCGTGCCAGAATGTTAACTGTCACCTAATGACATCTTTCACCTTTAACATCTTTCAAAGAAGCATGCTTCTATTTTGACAGTAAAAATGAAGATTATAGGTTTTGATGAACAGAATTGCTAATGCTGTCACCCAGGTATGGATGGAAAATGTAACATTCAGAGGCCTGAGGCAGACCCTAGTCTTAATCTGTCATTTCCTGTGGGTTCACTTAGTACCACACAGAATCACAGAATCATTGTGATCACGGACTGGTTGGGGTTGGAAGGGACCCCTGGAGATCATCCAGCCCAACCCACCTGCTAAAGCAGGTTCACCAGAGCAGATCACACAGGAAGGTGTCCAGGTGGGTTTGAATGTCTGCAGAGAAGGAGACTCCACAACCTCTCTGGGCAGCCTGGGCCAGGCTCTGGCACCTCAAAGGAAAGAAGTTTCTCATGTTTAGATGGACACATACTGTCTTAATCCCAAAAGGCACCTGTGTGTCTGGTGAATGGGACACTGGGAGGCACAACAAAAAAACACGAAGAGAATCCCTGCCCTCACGATCTCTCCCCCTCCACACTGTGGCTGCTGTTGGCGATGGATGCAGATGAGATGCCAATGTCACCATCCTGACCCGCACCTTTACCTTTGAAGCTGCCATGACGGCTGCCGTGGCTGCGACGTTCAGGCCGCGCTTCCCGAAGTGCACAAGGGCATCGTAGCTCCGGTCTTTTGCCTGGACGAGGCAGTCATCGATCTCCTGTCACAGCAGACGACAATAACAACAAAAAAAAAAAGAAAGCACAAGAAGAACAAGTTCAGAGTGCTCCCAGCCTCAAACTCTTGGCATGGCCAGGTCATCTTCCATGGAGGCAGACATCCCCCACTTCCTCCACCTTGGCTGAAGAGAACTTCACAGCCAACGTTTGCAAAGAGGAAAGGTCTGCAGGGGAGCAGTAACGCCCACTGCAGGCTTTGGGAACTCTTTATTCTGCGAAGGGCAGATTGGGAGCCAAAGTTGGGATACACTTGCACAGTGCAACCACCACCAATAGGTCCTGGGAGCAAGACAGACACATCCGCTTGGGAAGAATGGACCAGGGTGTGTCAGAAGCCATTGGTAATCTATGGACCCTAAAGACAAATTGCATTGCCCCATAAGTGAAAAGAATCAGATTATGACACTGGGCAGCCGGAACTCTGCTGCCCTGGGTCCAGGACTAGTGGTCTCACAAGTATCCAAGATATCTCTGCACATCACTGCAGTGCCCAGCTTCAACATGCCCATGCAACTGGTAGGTCCAGAGCTTCTGGACTTTGATGCTGTTCTCATACACAGTGAAATCATTATGAAAACCCCTGCCCTCACCCTCCCTCCCTCAAGACACAGGGATTTGGATGATAATGGATGACAACTTCTAGTACACAACTACTGGATGTGCTGGGTTAGTAGGGACTGGAAGCTGTAAATAAGAGGTGGCAATCCAAAATCCACAAGCACTACTCGTGAGAAGTGTAAGCAGAAATTCACAGGAAGCAAAGAGATGGGACTGGTCCCCACTGTCCTTCTCGGACAGGACTGAGATACAACTGTTCATGCACTGCCTGTGGCTAAACATCTTTCATTTCCACAGCTGCCCATGTGGGAAACAGTTATTAACTTCTTGGTAGCTTGCATGTTGATACATGACTGACAGTTATCCTTGGCCCATGTATTCCCATGAGCCAAACGGATCCACCTGACAACATCCCTTTCATAGCCACAGGCATCTCCTAGGCAGGCAAGTGATCCAAGCTGTAATGTCCCTCCTCAAAACTAGCACCACGAAGTTGAGCAAGACATTTCTGAAGCCAGGACCTCACATGCTACATGCCTTACTTCAGCATGCTGTGCATCTCCCAGCCAAGTAAATGTTTACTAAGCCCCTTTCAGACAGGCTGGGCTATTTTTCTCATTGCTGCACCACATTTTAGGCAGAGCTGGGGACAAAGTTAAGGAGCCCTGGCTTCCAGACTCTGTTTCTCTAATTGTTATATCCAGCCACAACACAGCACTCTAGCTATATTCAGCCTGTATGTGCAAAGCAGTTCTAAGAGGTATTTTTAATCCCCCTCCCTCCCAGCTTCTCAAGCGCACAAAGATGAGTTAGTACATGTGAGTGTGCTGAACAGATGCTAGTATTTAAAAACACAACAACCACAAAGAACAAAAACACCCATCAAAAGGAGATGGTCAAATGACAGAGGAAGAGAAACAGCAACTCCCAGTCCTTCAATGAAAATGAGAGATATGAAGACTGGAGTAAAACACTGTAGATCTGCTCCACACAGAGAGGACCCAAGCACCTCTGATTACCTTTTCTTTTGAAGACAGCGTTGGATGAACAAATTTCCTGTACAGGAGGCTGGAGCCTTTTGTATACGGAGACAGCAGCCAAGCTACAAAAGCTATTTTGAGTTCATAGTAGAAGGGAAACCTAGAAGAAAAAAGAGTTGTTAGTGTCTGCTCCCAATTTAACCACTGCCCTTAATTAGAGATGCTCAGCACAGGAATGGACTGGCCAGTCTAGCTTAGGGCAGCTTTCGCTTAGCAAAGAACTCAAAGACCAAACCACATTCACTCTCCTTGGCACACATCTCAACTAGGCATGTGGGTAAATCTTTACTCAGGTATCAGGGCCATTATTTAATGGTCTGGAAGAGACTCTGCTGTGTGATAATAGGAGCTTTCTACAAGCAAAGAGCAGAGACGCTGCCATCATAGCATCCCCAGTCATTATAAAGGAGCAAATCAGTATTTCATTGATAACATTTACGCACTTTTCATCTCTCTCCCTTTCTGCTTTTAAGATAACAACCAACACCACCCTTTAGAGGCAGGGGCAAGCAAGAGTAGCGCAGAGACCCCATGATGGCTGCACACCAGCTCAGCCAGAGCCAGCCAGACCCCTTCTGTGCCAGCACAGCACTGCCACCGAGTCTGCAGGGCCACACTGCACCCACGTCTGACTCCATGGGCCTCTGTAATGCTCTACTCTGAGCATGGATTTGCCAGGTTGGTTTTCCACCTCGCTGAGGATCTCTCCAGCATACTTGATTTCACAGGCTGGACAAACCCTCTGTCACTCCTCCTGAGAGACCCACATAATACATCCTCCAAAAAAACAAAGCTCCAGATGAATACAGTGGAGGTAGATCTGCATGCAAATTAGATAGAGAGACAATAACGTCTTTTATCTCATTTTCAATGGATCTGACATGTTGCCAAGTAGCCCAGATTCCCTTTGTCTGGAGGACTCACTAGAGGCATGCAGTGCTATGGTGAAACAGGCTTTAGGTGAGGGTCATGCACTACCACTAAATTTTCATCCTGAAATCTACTGATCTCACTGGTTTCCACTAGAAACCCCTCACTAAAAAGGGGCCACCAAGTAACAAACATTTCCAAACCTGAGCATCCAAATTTAGAATCATAGAATCATTTAAGTTGGAAGAGAACCTCAAGATCAGAGAGTCCAACCATAACCTGACCTAACTCTGGCACTAAACCATGTCCCTAAGAACCTCGTCTAAATGCCTTTTAAACCCCTCCAGGGATGGTGACTCCACCACTTCCCTGGGCAGCCTGTTCCAATGCCTCACAACCCTTTCCGGGAAGAATTTTTTCCCAATATCCAATCTAAATCCTCCCCTGGCACAACTTTAGGCCACTTCCTCTTGTCCTATCACTTGTTACTTGGGAGAAGAGCCCAACACCCTCCATGCTCCAACCTCCTTTCAGGCAGTTGCAGACAGTGATAAGGTCTCCCCTCAGCCTCCTTTTCTCCAGGCTGAACAGCCCCAGTTTCCCCAGCTGCTCCTCGTAAGACTTATGCTCCAGGCCCCTCACCAGCTTCGTTGCTGTCTGAATCTGATAACTGGGCATTTATGTGCTCTCATCCTGACAGAGGTCACCAACAATCCTTCCACTGGCACCAGAGAGCCCCCATCACTATGGGCTGTCACTGTCCTCCATCAAACCATAAGCCCAGACTACCCAGGAATGGGTCGGGCAAAACATCCCAGGAACAACCACACATGCAGCAACCTACAAACAAAATCCTGTGCTGCAGGGCTGCTTTTGCCTGATCCCCAGAGACTGGGTATTTACTGCAGGAGACAGCCAGGCAAGTCTAGAACTGTGCCTGCAGCTAAAGCTGCTGTTGTTTACGCGAGGATCCCTGCAAGCACCCAGCTCCACAATCAGGTGCGCCTCTCTCTGACAGGCAGGGGGCTGAGACTCCTCTGATGATTTCTCACTAATGAGATATCACTCAGCAGTTCTATCCTCTTTCTTGCTTTCCGTACGACAGCACTGAGATAGGAAGCATGGCTCCTCCAGACGAAACACCTCTGTGCACCTGAAGCTGCTATCCCCGTGTTCAGGTGGCAGCGCACCTTTGTGCTCCTTTTTTCCCCGGCAAACATTTCCATTTGCTTTCCATTTCATGCCAAAAACTCTCTCCCATCTGGTGCTCACCAGCAAAGAAAGATATCCGTGAATGTCTCTGCTGTCGTGAAGAGCGCGAATATGATCCAGTACATCATCCATTTGACCTGGTAAACAAAAACAGCAGCCGGGTCATTTTTCCCTAAGGGTCTTGAACTATCTCTTGCAGGAACAAGTGCACAGAATCACTCTCACAGATGAAAAAAAAAGGTTATTTTTTCCCCCACTGCATACTTTACAATTACTACAGACTTGAAGATGCCAGAGCTCCCCCCACCTCAGCACATAATACATCAGATTTCCACAGAGGCCCTTGGGAAGGAAGATTGTGGCCTTTAGGACTGCCCTAAGGAAAAGAAGAGCAGCCTGAGTCTGTCCCTACAGAGGAAGCTCCCGTGGCCAGCAGAGGACCATTGCATTAAAAATCTCACTTGTCTCCTCTTAATAGCAAAGGTTAATATTTGGGTGTTGGCCACACTGCAATTAAGACGAAATGTAATAATTATACTTACATAATATCCACAGGCAGGGGAAACTAGCCTGGCAGAGATAAAAGAGGTAACTGTCCATCCCATGATCCAGGGCTCAGGAGCACAATCAACTCACTGCAATTTATTGAATTAGTGTGCATGGGTTGAGTGGAGGTGCCTCCTCACATCCCCACGCTGAGCCCATTGCAGTGACAAGGGCAGGTCCATCAGCTTAAATCCCTTCCCTGGGGCTTAGGTGAGTGCGTTTTACCTCATATTGGCAGTGAAAGCATGTGCTGTGCTGTCACTGTGTTCAACTGGGGCAACTCCACTGTGGGTGCACTGCTTGGTGGGTGATTTACGGACAGGCTCCTTTGTGGTGACAGCGAGACACAGAAAGAGTCTTTGGGGACCGTGACTTGGTCAGGGAAACTGTAGTACAAGTAATTCAGGAATCGAGATTTTTATGACTGAGCACTAAATGGCATTTAGAAGCACAGCTAAAGCCAGTATTGGTTCTTCTTGGGCTGGAAATAAACAACGTATTTGTCACACACCATCAGTGATTTTTATCAAGTGACGTGGTGCTCCTCTTCTGCGGTGCTGTCACCACAAAGATGATGTAAGGAATGATTTCCAAGTACTAGAGATGAGAGAGAAACCTTTAATTCCCCCTCAACATTTTTTTTCCATTGTAAAATTGTAAAACTTGAAGTTCAAACAGTTTTAAGAATGTCTCTCCAAAGGAAAAGAGATGGTAAGACAAAAGCTGATAATTTAACTGAAAACTGTTGTTTAATTAACTATATTTGAAAATGGAGATCCCTAAGCAGCTTTGCTGGAGTATTAGAAAGCTTAAGGAAGTAAAATCCATGAAAATCCAAGAATTAGAGAATTGGACTGTGTTACCTATGGCAGGGGTAACTACTAGAGAATAAGGGAGGGCTGGAAAGAAGGCAGTACAAGAGAGACACCGACACCAGGTGCTGCTCTGGGGAAGGGAGGGTGGAAGAGGCAATAAATCTGGATCTCACCAGCTCTGACATGGCTTGTTCCACCTTCTCCCCAACGCAGCAGGGACAGTCCTTGTAGTCTCCCTCCATCTCCCTGTGAGTACTGAAATTATTCCCTAAACACCTGCCACTCACCTATATAACTGCTTCCCTGGGATTTATATGTATATTTATATGTATATTTTTATTTAATGTTACAGCAGCAAAACAGCACTGCCAAATGCCCGAGTGCGTTGTCTTCCCAGGGCAGCTCCTGCCAGACTTTTTACATAGCGGTGACTCCCTCAAAACCAGCACGGTTCTCTCAGTTAGACATTACTGATGGAAAAGCTTTCAAGCATAAATCAAGATCTGGTGCAGATGAGCTTGGATCAGTCTAATACACCATTTATCAAAATGACTACTAGCAAGAAGAAGAAAAATAAACTACAGTGATATAAGTTTTAACTAGTAAATGAAGGTTTGTACCGTGTCAGTGTAAATGACTTTTTTTTCCCCCAATCAGATCCCTAATGGATGTATTGCCACAACTGGTGTATTCAAGTGAAAAACAATCATAAGTGCAGACCAGGTCTTAGATCAGCTGTTCCCACATTTGGGTCATGACCCCATGTGTCTGATGCGAGTTGCTCTTTTGCAGTTGAATTTCCAACAGGAACTGGACCCTTCAACAAAATATTTTCCAGAAAGGGACTATGGAAATGTTAAGTGTCAGTGGCAGACACTGCTTGGGGATGCTAACGCACATCCTCAGCGTTTCCAAGCAAAGGGTATATTCATACACCTCTTGAGAAGCACAGCTGTGCAAGGGCTGCAGGGACATTTTGCCTTAAGATGTGTTCTGTAATCCTTACGATCCTCGAAATACCCAAAATCATTATCTGAAGGAGGGGACTGATAAAAAGGAAAAATCCCAGCAGCCACAGTGAGGCCCAGTTTGAGCTTGCACTGAGGACCTAATGGTACAGCCATCTATGCTGTTACCTGGAGGGGAACAGGGGCTTGTTATCCCCGGGATCTTGAGAGGATTGAAGAGTCGAGATCTGGAGGCTGAGTCGGGTTCAGTGGAGCTAACAGAGCTCAGGCTGTGAAGGGCGCTACAGATCCCACAGGACCCCAACAGCACCCAAGTGGTTTTGATTCTCCCACATTTCACTTTCCCTGATGGCCCCACACACCTTTAGAAACTGGGGACCAGGGAAGATTTTGCAGCAAAAGGACAAGCCAGCACAGCCAGCTGCCTGTAAATAGGTCACTCCACAGGGCAGGATGTTTCCATCCGAGGATTCAGTCATATGTGCTTCCAGATGCCTCCTCTGATCCCTGTTTTGAATGAGCAGCTAAACCTTCAAGGCTTTTTGAAAAGGCTTTGATTTAGGCTGCTCTTCAGAAACAAAGGAAAACATGTAAAGCTTTGGATGCCAAACACCTTTAAAGTCGGCCGTATATAGCTCACGCCACCAGAGAAATAACAGACATTTGTCAAGGTGCACATCAGCTCTGCAGAGGAGCCAGAAGCACAAACCTAAGTCTCCTTATTTTAGACTCACGCCCAGCGATCACCCAGCCCTTGTTCGGGCCAGTCTGCCCCTTGCACTGGTTTACAAGCTTTTTTTTCCCAGAATACATGGTGAGGAGTAATCTCAGCAAACAAACCCTGCAGCACAGCCACAAACCTCATTACTCACATATTCTTTGATGTCCTTTGATTTCACGGCTTTGTAAGAATAATACGCAGGGTAAAGAGTGCCAAATATAAGCCTACAAAAAAGCAAACAAACAAAAAATGAATTAAATTGATTTCCTGTCACAGAGAAAGATTTTTTTTTCCTGTCTGTTAAATGTGTTTCTTGCACTAGCAAAAAGTGTTAGGATTTTATTTAAGCTTGAGTGCACTAAGTACAGTACAGGAGTGATTTTGCACCACTGAATTCAGAGAAACTATTGCCAGTGACATGAATGAAGAGCAGGAATTCAGGCTGACTTTCCTTTTGCAATGGTTTCCATAGCTGTGCCTTGTGAGTTACACACAAAACAAAAACAAACAAAAGAGGCCACCACATTTTTAAAAGGAGATTAAAAATCTGACTTCAAAATAATCTAATGTGACACCAAGAATATATGAGCATTGCTTTCAGAGGCGTGACAAAATGAGAATCATTTCTATAAAATCCCTTCCACCTCTATTCAATACTGTGGAAAACTGACAGAGGATAAAGGAGCATCCACCTTCTACCCACGTGAGGGTTTGAATGCTGTGGCTTTATATTAAATTGACTAAAGGGAAGAGCCCTGCACTGTTCCAAATGGACTGTAAAGTCCATTTGGCTCATCAAAGGAGAAGGATTTTGCCCACCAAGATACGTCAACAGGATCAGGCCTAAAAATCCCAGCTCTACCATTCTTTCACACAGTTTCTTTTCATTTTCAAGTCTGAAAAGGATGCTGTCAGCTTCAAGATTTTATGTAAGGAAGAAATAAGGATCCGTAAGTTAAAAATAGCTCTACTGAGAAAAAAAAGGAGACTTTTTTATACTAACTCCTCTCTGCATCACTGCCTAGCTGCTCATTCACTTCAGTTATTCTGGACATAAGCATAGGCTTGTCAAAACCACTTTGCTCTGCCCAGGTTTCAGTCAGTTTTATTCAATGCAGTAGGATGATACTGCAAAGTCTGAATTTAATAGATTGCAGGGGAGTGTTTATTGGCTGGCAACTATAAAACAGCTGTTTTTGCTGCTCTTGGGAATGGAAATGATCAATGTTTCACTCCCTAATTGTGGAGCCACATGGACCCGCAGTCATCTTTTCCATCCTGCCAGTAGCAACTGTGTGCCGTGGGACTCATAATTACAGTTGAGTCCATTACGTACGTAAGACATTAAAAATTAACACTCTGGGATCTGCTGTACCATCGCACTTCCCGGAGCTCAAGAAGATATTTGTGAAAGAATGGGGTGAGCCGCTACACATCTTGATTTCCAAAGCAGTGACCGAAGACAATTTGCCTGCTATTCATCGTGCTTACTGTAGCATGGCTTAGCAAAACCTGAAGCACAATGCAGACTTCAGAAAAACAGATTTTACAGAGGCTTCACACCGGCTTCAAAAAGCTTTGCTGGAAACAGTCATTTCTGAACCTCTTTCAGCCACAGGGGCTGTGCTATATGCAGGGATTAGATACAAATGCTCAGAAAGGTTCTGGGAAATCAAATGCTTTTTTGTCCCTTGCTGTATCTTAACAAACAGCAACACCGGTTATGGCAAAGAAGAAAACACAGATCCTGTTCTCACTGAAGCTAATAACAAATATTCCCTCAGAGTTCAATAGTAGCAGGACCTAATTCAAAGAAGTTTGAGTCCACAAAAGGAAGAAAGCTCCGCAATAGTCAGAAACTAACAGCCAAGTACATGAGTAACATTTTTGGCTCTGCTTATAGAAAGTACCGCATTTCTGTCCTTCCTTCTTGGTCCAGGCTGGCTGCTATCTCACGCTTTTATTTCCTGCAAATAATCACTAAATGATTGATGTTCATTTCCTCACTTTGTGCTAGTAACAGAAAGTAACTGGATCCTGAAGAAGAAAAGAGTTTACAGGATCACTAGAAAATAATAAGTTGCAAACAACAAACACTTGAAAAAAATTCCTGTGAAGGAAGGAAACGGTGCAATACTTTTGCATATGCAGAGCAAGAGACAGTTAATAAGGTGATGTGCTCTCCCTAATTTGGAGATTGAGAGGTTCACTGATTTGCCTTGTAGTGTGTTGTGTGCATATATGGACATTTATTACTGCTGTGGTTTACCCGACCGAAAACTGGTTTAAGGAATGTTGGATCCCAGTCTTGTCACTGCTATAGCTGACTATGTGGCTTGGAGTCACTTAACCTTTGGGTACACCCTACAAATGGAAGATAAAAGACATTCAGGCATTTCTATAAAGCATATTCAGGGTTTTGGAGACAAATACCTGCATATGGGCATACTCCAGTNCCTCCCTTGTGTGCTTTACTGATCTCTGCCCTACCTCGATGTACCAGTATTTAAACCTCTTCTCCTACACCCCTTCCTGTCAAGCTGAAGTAATATCCTTCTCCTTGCCTTACAGTGCCTGAAAAACTTTGCTCCAAACCACTGTTGGTTTGGTTTTTTCTTACATCCCACCTCAGCCCCTTCTCTCCTTTAATGACCGTAGTGCCACCAGTTTCTTCCTCTGCTGTTCCTTGCATGTCTTCTCCCATACCCTGCAGTTCCTGCACTCCTTGCTCCTCCATTGCATATCAGCTCATCACCTCTACAACAAGCTCTTCCCTGACAGTTATCCTGACACCCCACAGTTTGAGGGGCAGCGGCCCAAACCACACAAATTCCACCCATGCCACTCCCCAGTTTCTCCTCATCTCCCTAATCTTCTTCTGCAACATTGCAGTTCTACCTGATGTTCTCTGAATCACAGCACAGGAACTTCAGCTTTCCTCCACACACCCCCAAAATCACAGACTCAGTTCCCTCCCACGCGCACCAGCTGACCTGGGAACCACATGCGCTGTGACTCTTTCCATGGTACATGCAACCGGTACCCACCAGTCGGCAAGCTAAATCAACAACCTACCTGTGGAGTTAACACAACAGCTTTTACCTCCTGGCAGACACTGCTATGAGATAATCTCCCATCCAGCAGCTAATTCTTATAAATAATGTAGAAACTTAATATTTGAGACCTCTCTGACCCATCTATTTTGGCCAAAATCACTTTCCGGATCCAAAAGCTAGCAGCAGTGGAAAAATAGACTGCTTAAGCCTCATTTCCTTAGGAAACCAGGCTACAAATACAGAGTCAAACCCACTCCCCACCCATTTCCATCTGTCAAAGCTCCTTTGAATAAAGGAAAAGCCTTGGCTCTTTTACCCTCTGTGCAAAAGCAGAAATCCTGATCATCAAAGTAGGGACTCCCAGAGCTCGATGTAGTAGCTGCTACATTCAAGGCTACAGAGATGTGTTCCCACAGCCTGGGCTAAAACAAACACACACCCTCAGGGCACAGGGAAAGGCAAGGAAGTGGTGACATCGGTCAGTGAGTTGGGAAATCTCACTGGCAGCACTGAACAAATAACAACAACTGTCTGAGAATTCTTGCGCTGCTCCACACTGGAGATCTACATCAATTACGATCGCCTTGAAAAAGGACGAAACAGCAGCTGTAAAGAAATCACTGAAGAGTCAACTAATTGTGCAACAAGAGGCAAAAATCTAAGTAAAAGGTTAGTCTTCCTAAAGAATAGGATAAGGATTAATGCTGAAAATCTTATAATCCTATTAGGGACATCAGCAGCAGCAATCCCCAGTCCGGACCAATACATGTGCTTCTGGTCATTCTTTGTCGAAAGGGACACGGCAGAGGCAGAAGGGGAAAGGAGGAGGGTGATCAAAGCGTGTGGGAGCACACTGGGTATGATCCATAAGAGCAACTGTAAATGTTTCTTTTGCAAAGACCAATAACCGAGGTTATTTGTTCCTAATCCTGATGCAGCGTAAGGGGATGTTCAACTGAATCAAGAAAACAAAGTCAAAAAGGAGGGGAGAAACCCTCACTATCACCAGGAAGTAATCTATGGAACCAAGTTACTCTATTTATTTGTATAATTACATTACATAAGATTCGGGGTTTGGTTTTCATTTTCATTATTCAAGTTTACCACTAAACAAGACAGTAAAGGATGAAGCTTCCCATATTGTGGAGTTTCCTGATTATCAGGGGAGTATTGAAGCAACTGTTGGCTCCTCTTTAGTAAATCTCTGTCATGTTCCAGGGGAGCAGCTGCGCCACCACCAAACCTCCTTCTGTCTCCACTTACAGTACAGCCACAGCCAGCCCTGGCTATTGTATCTTTCTATTCCTTCTCCAAATCTGCTGACACAATGATCTGACCATCACAGAGCACAAGCTGACTCAGATGGGACAATATTCCTAATAGCATCTGGATTATAGCCCGGGGATGAGCATCGGAGCTGGCACCAGATCCTGGGAGGGTCTCACATGACGTCTTGAGCTCTGATGATTCGGTGATGCTGTTTTCCTCATGAGGGGCCTGGTCCTACAGCCATTTACCTGTAAAATTAACCCTCACATTCTGTACAGCAGCCACTGAAATAAATGGAACTACTCTCAGCAATTCTCAGCAGTAATGGCCAGGACACAAGTTACCTGCAGAAATGCCTGCATATCCATTTTTAACCACATGGGTATTTTTTTATACGGTAACCTACTGTTACAAATACACCAGCACAGTGCTGTCCATGTCCTAAGCCATCCCAGTTTTGCTCATCTAGTTACCATGCCACCAGCAGCGCTTGGGCTGCCCAAACATTTAGAACATTGTACAACTGCAACACAAATAGAACAGCCCTTATTTTGCCCATGAATAACTAATGTTTCCACATCATCAGCATGCAGCAGCCAAGATGGCAAACTTCTGCTCAAACACAAGGATGGACATGTTTAGGAATCATGGAAATATTTCCTATTTTCTCAACGTATTCACTGTCTTGTGTGTGCTTCTTCCACACGGAGCAGCAGCTGAGCTGTCGTCACGCCAGCGTTCCTCGCTGAAACCGCCGAGAAGGGTGCAATAGGTTTGCATTCCTTATTACCAGTCCTAATTAATGTTCACACTGTGCCACGGATTAAAAATAAACACAACTGTCTTTGAATCAAAGGTTGCCAGTTCAAATCCCACAGCTGTCTAAGTGAAAATGAGCAGTACATAAGGTCAGGGAAAGGGTTAATGTGAGCCTCTTGACAGGCCAAACACCTGATATCCAAGAAGGGACTGTGGTGGAAGAAGCATCAGCTGCAGAGGAGGAGGCTTCGGGCTGGTATTCCCTGGGAGGCAGCTCCTGCAGATTCTTTGTGGTCATTTTGCAGCAGAATAGGTCCTGCACGGTGGCTCCAGGGCAGTCGGGAACTTGCCTGGTCACCCTCATGGTCACAGCTGATGCCATCCCCACCCTGGGACCCAGGAGATGTGGATACCCAGCCATGCCAACCTGACACCCCGATACACTCTCAGAATACCAAAGGCACATGGTGCCTCAGTGACAAAAACACAAAACATCCCTCAAGGAAAGCACCGGGCCCTGACACCCCTGAGACAGATCAAGCTCACCTCAAACTCCGTTTGCAACTGGAGCAGAACAAGCTTGCAGGGTTATAGAATCACAGAATGTCCTGAGTTGGAAGGGACCCACAAGGATCATAGAGTCTGACTCCTGTCCCTGCATATGACAACCCCAAAATTCACGTCATGTGTCTGAGGATGTTGTCCAATCACTTCTTGAATATTGTCAGGCTTGGGGCTGTGACACCTCCCTGGGAAACCTGTTCCAGTGCTCCAGCACCCTTTGGGTGAAGAACCTTTTCCTAATGTTCAACCTAAACCTATGCAGCTGTGCCCATGTCACTTGGCCAGTCACGCACCGTTTCTGTGGGTATTAACAAGGTGTAAAGCTCCACTTGAACAGTCAACCGGCACATCCCTCTGCTTTAGGACACATTCCTCCCCACCTCCTAAGCGTGACCTGCTTAGCTCCTCTGGGCTGGCGAGACCTTGTCCTCCCAAGTACGTCTGCAGCACCCCCACAGTGCCGAGGAAGCAGAGGGCAGGCCCAGGAGAGCTCAGTGTCTAACAGCTCCACTTTGCATCCAGATCCACCTCCAGCTACTCAGCCAGGCTACTACAGAACAGACTGCACACTTCGCCTTGGTTCACGTAACCTAACGGCAGGCGAAACCTGATCACTCCTCTTGGGGAAACTGCGGGGTGAAGGGATGCCTGGCTGTCCTTCTAGCAGAAATAGCAGGAGCAAGGGCTGTCCTTGATGCTTCTAATTTAAGCAGCCTTGATCCTCCCAAAGCAGCACACACTCGTCTCCAGTTGACACCACCTTTTTTTTCCCCCTCAGCCAGGGCACTCCTGACATGGGAGCTGGAAGACGGCCAGGCACAAACAGGTGAAGAGACGTGGCGAGGAGGATGGGTGAAGGAAGCGGCCTTGGCCAGCCTGGAGTTATCACGCAACTATTACGTTCACTCACGTTGAGATCCTACACCCAGACTTGTCTAAAGAAGGCAAACGTGGTTTCCTTTTCCCCACTTCTTGTTATAAACAGAAAATAGAAATGCTAAAATAACAACGCTATTTATGGGGAGACCTTAGAAAATATTTGGATTGTAAGATAATGCACCTGATGACTACTAAAACCACCAGCAGTGAAGGGTCTCAAAGGGCTGATATTTACAGTGATGCCCTTGCGTATCATATTTAAAGCCCAACCAAGATTAAGCCGGTACTTCACCCTTCGCAGATTTATTGTTCCAGGCTGTCGCCAAACTCAGGCAGAACTGCATCAGTTGACACACGAGCTAACGCTTCTTTCAGAGCAGAAAAGGCCTGTGTAGCTGCTATAAAAACACCCCATGGCTCCACAGCTATTTTAGGAAGCAAATTTACTGCAGGTAGATGACCTACTAAGCTGGTCTCTTCTACTTCACGCTGTGTTAGGTGCAGTTGCCTGGCCCAGCAGAGCTGGGCTGCTGATGAGCAAGGGGAATTTGTTTGCTCCCCAAGCAATGCTGTAAAGGAAGGGTCTGCATGGAGAACACGTAGAGCTGGTGAGGGGCCCCAATCCATCGGTGAGAAGCTGCGGATCGATAGGAACGTTGTGCCTGGCAAATGCCACCAGGCTCCCAGCAGCTGCTTGCAAGAGATAGTGTTTCGTTGGCCACATCGGAGGCATTTGGCCTGCTGCTGCTCCTCCCTTCTCTGCGCTGCGACTCAGCGGGACCGCAGCAGAGCGCCGTCCACGGCACCAAGCCTCCTCCCATTCAGACCCTTTCAGGGGAGAACAAATAATTAATCAAAGCGTGACACTGAGGGGAATAAAATCTGTGCCTTTTAGAGAAGAAAACATTCTCTGCTATGTGACCGGGTCAGATCTTCACTGCTCCACAAAGGCAGGGCTTAGCATCTGCGTGCCCCTCGTGTTTTCCCTACCCGGTACTGACCGTATAGTCTCTGCTTTGAGAGCTCTGTCTTTTTTCCAAGACAAATAAATGGCAATTTGAAAACTAAATGGTATGTTTGAGATGGGAAGGGCTGCTTTTCCTGACTCTGGAGAGGGGGATGTTTATGTGGAAAAAAGCTTTTTTAGAAGCGCTGACATTATATTCCAGAGATGACAGATGGTTTAAAATCTGTATTGTGAGTTAGCCTACAGATTTATAGTAGGCTCATGATACAAAAAGGAACAGAAAGAGACATATAACCTAACCAAACTAATTTATAGGCTAAAAAAGGTATTTAAAAAATGGATTGCATATCAACAAAGAACCTCTGTATGATTTTCATACAAAACCACAAAGATTGTGCTGCAAGTACTATTTTGGAGTTATTTGAACTGATGCTATATGGATCAACTTTTGTGAAGTGTAAACACATATAGGAATCCCAATTTAGAGCATAATCCTACAGTGTGTGTATCCTAAAACTCAGTTCAGGTCACGGAAGTCTTTCACCACCAAAACATAAGCGCTACCACTGGCTGAGGAGATGGCGAGAAACACAAGAGCTCCTGTTTGCCTGTTCCTCACAGAAAAACAGCTTCAGATTTCTAGTGTTGTATTCACGGGACAGAAAACAGGAATAAAAGCTAAATTAAACTACAGCTCATCCAAATCAATTGCAACATGAGACCTCCTTAACGTTACTTCAGCTTCCCAGGGACAGAATATTACTAGAAGTGCTTAACTAAGTGCAAGGAATATTTTAATTCACTGACATAATTTAAAAATCATGCCAGTAAATCAGCAATAAACAGCATAACTCCTTCCATCAGTAACCAACGTGAACTTCTTACATCTCTGAGGACTCTACAGCTTCAATCTGAAAAACTAGACGACCAAACATTTGGAGGGATCAGCCACATCGAAAATACGTGGGACCCAACTCACTCATTAGTTCTGTGTTCCAGAGCTGGTATTTAACTCCTAGTTAAGTGCAGGGGGAAAAAGGAAAAACAAACAAACAAACCAACCCTCTTAAAACATCTCATTTTCATAACACATTTCAAAGAAGGATCTCAAAGTGCACTGTAAATATTAGTGACCTGAGTATCAAAGCTGATTCCACTTCCATTGATTTCTGATTATTTCTTTTTCATGAGTGCTTTATCTCTATTTTAAATGATAAGGACAGTGAGATCCAGTTGAAATCATACAGGAAGCTCATGTCAGAGACATCAGCAGAACCCAGTTTCCAACTCCAATTTTAAAGCAAGAGCGTAGGAAAACTAAGGCAAGACGTTTCTACAGGTAATTTCAGAATATTCAGACCATCTTAACACTTTCGTTAGTACGGGTATCAGAATGCCACATGCTATATATAACAGCTGCGACATTGCAGGGAGTTCACAGGCCACGCAAACCACGTTTCTCTTTATGGCCCACAGACACAGACTGGTATTTATTCTGGGCACTATAACAGCATTTTAGGGAGAGGCTGAGCACCTGCTTTTTTTACTAGGACCTGCATAATTCTTTTAAAAAAGGAAAGAAAGGAAAATAAGATACTGCCATACAGTATGAAAAAGACAGACATCTAGTCTCTTCTCATATGCATTTGACAAGGATTTCTAGTGTGAATTTAATAGAGTTCTTTCCTCCAGGGTCTTTTCTCATTTCATTCATCCATTTTAATCCCTCCATTTTATACGGCTAATAAAAGCATCTCGACGAAATACATGGTACAACTGAGATATGGAGGGAGAGATCTCCAGCTGGAGCTAAACTGATAGAGACCAGGCTCCAGTCTAACCTAGACACAAAGGAGAGGAGATCAGAGGGACACAAACCTCCAGACTGAAGCCACGGATCACCAATCACAGCTTCTGGCTGCACCTCTGAATTCAGCTTCAGCTACCAGTAAAAATATTTGTCTCTAATTAAAATAGATTAGAAGAAAAATGACCATTTAGTGGATAATCCTAAACCACAGTGTTAGGATAAGTGATAAAAAAGCCCATCAACACTAAACCAAGCCACTGGGAACACCTTTCTTCCCCACACTCTCTCATCAGAAAAGCAAAAGAGTAAAACCTACGTGATATATGATTTAGTGTGCTACTGGACACTGTGCAAGTCAAAGCACGGTGAATGTAATATAAGAAATAGAAACGTGTCCTTTAGACTAGAATCACAGAGTAACTTAGGTAGGAAGAGATCTCTACAAGTCTTTAATCCAAAAGAGAACAACTTTGAGTTTACACCAAGTTGCTCTAGGACCCGTGTGGTCAAGTTTTTAGTATCTCTGCCTCTGGACCCTTTTGCTTACCCTTCCATTGGACTTATTGGAGTTTGCTGGTGTCCTCTTTACAGCAGGGAGACCCAAATGGGACACACTGCTCCTGCCAGACACTGTCTCACACTTGCCAAACACAGGGGAACAACCACATTCCTCAGCCTGCTGGTTGGAAATGAATTCTCTATCGAGACCTAAAAGAAAACAGCACTGCACCCACTCGGAGGTGCAGAACAGGCAAAGAGACTTTTCCTTGCTGCTTGGAGAACCTTCTTGCTCAGCCACACCACCCCCTTGCCTTTGCCAGTGGTGCCCCCCCGACCAGGGGCTAAGCTGGGGTCATGGTATGACCATAATAGATGCCACAGGATTCTGAAGATGCTCCTTTTAGCCTATGCCAAATGAGCTGTTGCAGTAGCACAAACCTCACTGAGCCACCTGCAACCCAAAATTTGAGTGCCAAGGGAAGTGAAGAACTGTACCACATTGTCCTAACTCGGAACTTAACATGGACCGGGTTGCCGTTAGCAAAGAGCTTTAAAAAACAGGGGTTAGGGAGATGAAAACAGTATTTACAAACACTTATTGCTTTGATTCTCTTGCGTAGCTAGAAGAAGAACAGCAAGATTCCCCTTATCTCTACAGCCACATATTCACAGCATAAGGCTTTGTGTCATTAACTGTGCAGCATCGCTGCAAAATGTAATGGTTTTATGGTAATGCTGTTGCATGATCTATTCTTACATAAAACCACTAGCAGGGAAGTCATTAACAGCTTATTTACTTCTGTGCCAAACACCGTAGCCCATGGCACGTATTTGGAGATAAAGTGACACATCCTTTCTTTTGCTGGAGCTGGGAACCTCACAGAGAAAATAAATTACCCATGCACATGGCTAATAGTCACGCTATGATCATTTTTAAAAGGATCAGAGCCTGCAACGTCCAACAAAGCCTTGATGGAGCTAAAATGTATTTAAAGGGCTCCCTTAAATTACAATCTCCACTTCAATGCCTAAATTCATCCTTTGGACGTTGGAGAATTGTATCTTCAGGTTAAATGAAGAAAGATTAAATCGAACTGATTCTAAGAAGAGTAACATTCAGCACTTTCAAAGGGTTCACCTATCTTAGTGACAGGACAAATACACATGCCAGGATTCAGGAAGCTTTAAATTCTCTGAGCAACTAATTCTAAGTGGTTTTTCAGGACTATAACTGAGTGCATAGCAGGACTCTGGGCACAGAAACATCAGTGTCTCCGTAAGTCTCACCATCCTCAATTAGTTCCCTCCAAGCCCTTGGGAAATAGTTACGTTCTCGTCCTCCCATTTTACAGATTGGTTTCTCACAGGCCCAGCTGAGTTATCCCCTGGTTGGACATTCGTCACATAGTCCTGACACGCAAAAGCGACATGTGTTGTGCCTTTAACTTGCTTGGGTTGGGCAGAATATTGTCACCGTTCGTGGCTTGGAGCACAGCAGCGTACAGCGTGGGTGTGCTGATAGACTCTCAGGAGGAGATGCAGTTGTGTAGCCTCTCAAATTCCTGCCATTCCCTCAGTACCACTTGCACGTTGCCCAGAACCACAGCCCGAGTTAAAAATTTCTGATTTGCAATTCACTTTGCAGGTGCGTGTGACAGATATAACTCCCGCAGTTTACAAAGGATTCCAAAATATCTTTGTTCTTTGCTCAGCAAAGAGTTCATATGTACAAATATACACATCAAGTCCGAAATACTGGAATTTAGACTCATTTCCTCAGCACTCTGGGTTGTTTCTTAAAATGCAAGGTTTCTCTACTGAACTTTGGAATCTGTTCGTATCTATTTAAATTTCCTACATCACAATCCATCCCCATAACTGAATATTCTTCCGCTACAAAAAGACAATTCTTTCCCTGCTCCTCCCAAATCATTTTATCTCACTAAGTATCTCCAGGTTTTGTATTTTCTGACCAACATCTGATTCCTTTGTTTAATTTCTGGTGGTTTCCTATCTTTCCGTAGCTTCTCCCTGAAGCTTAACAAGTTAAACACTTTCCTATTACTCCAAGGACTCTAGACTTGAGTCTCTGTAGTGTTTAAGTAAGTGAACTTTGGGTTTTTAACTAAAGGTAAGACAGAGGAAGGAGTTTCTTTTAGCTTCCACCAATTTTCATAGCACTACTACTACTCATCCGCATTAGTTTTTAACAACCTGCTATTAGCTGAAGTGCAGAAGAAACTTAATAAGCAAGGACAGGTATCTATTAAAGCATCCCACGGTACAGCACTTCATACTGAGAGCTTCACCACATTAACTGGAAATCATAGCTTTTGGATGGAGAGATTCTTAAAGTAAAAATCTTTAAAGAAACCTGAGACAAGAGTCATCTTTCTGAGATGATATCTACAGGTTCCATTGACCGTGCTGAAAATAAAACGCTTTTCAGCACTAGAAATCAGCAGCTGGGTCACGGCCCGGGTAGAACCAGTGTGAGATGTGGAAAGAGAAATGACAATTTCCACGCTACGCTTCTGGACCAGCCTTTCTCACCTCCACCATTACACGCAGATGATCTCACCCTGTGAGCCCAGCTCAGTGCCGCAGTTCTGCCAATTCTCACATTTGTCCATTTAATCTCACCAGGTGATTTCTTGGAAGTGCTTAGAGGACCATCTCCACTCAAAAGAAATTCTCAGACTTGATGGTTTCTCAGAAAAGAGCAGACAAACAATCTTGCAGGTTCAGAGTACAAATTAAAGGATCTGATGCACAGATACATGCATTTATATGTGCACATTTTATAAAAGCCAGAATTTCAAATCCAGCCTCACTATTTGGTGAAGAGGTGAGTGGATTAGACTCAGGGTTTTTAAATGCCTCCAGACAGCATTATTGCTACCCAGATACTCAATCTTCATTCTGACAGAAGATGTCACGTTCCCATTTGCATTCAATTTTGATCTCTCCCAGACTTCTCCTATCTTTCTGAATTTCAGGCTTTGGCTGAGAGCATTACAGAGCTAAAGGGATAAAGCCACACCAGTCTCTTCTATTCTGGAATTCCCCAAGCACAAACGTGTTCAGATCAAAGTCCATGACACAGACATATCTCCATTCTTACACCGTGAGGAATACCTCTTTGTTTCAGGCTTGGATAACAAACCAGCACATTGCACAATTCAGAACAGTAAAGGCTTTGCCTCTTTCTTCTGGTTTAGTGACTTCACCTCTTTTTCCTTCTCACCTTCTCTTACACACATATATACCTTGAAGCTGGCAGCTACTCAACATATAAAATGAAATATAAACTGAGGCTTAGGAGCCAGATGGAGACTTTACAGAAATAACTGTAGAGGAAAGCAAAGGGAACGACAGTCAATGCATCCAAGTCCATTGCAGAGATTTCTAAGCAAGCAGCTGCTTGAGAAGGCAGCTTGTACCTTTTGTGGGAACACCCACACTGCCTGCTATCTTATGTATGCTTTCCCATCACTTATTCATTATAATACTGCTGGTTTAAATGCCACAGTCCAGTGTTTGTTCTCCTTTCCAGGCAAGAAGATTCACACAGAAAGATGACAGTGCCGCAAGTGCCACTCTCCAGAAACAAAGCATTGCTATTTTTGAAGTGAAATGCTTAATTGTTTCAAACACAACACGTAGCTGTATAAAACATGCCTCGAGAACTGTATCTTCACAGACTTCAGCCATTTATGGACCGACTGCCAAGTGAGGTTTCTTGGTCTCAAGAATATACCTAAAACACAATAGTCTTTGAATAGGGATCTGATTTGTTACAGCCAAGTATCTGCAAACCTCAGCAGAATAATAATCGAAAAAGAATGCTGAGCTATTCCAGCGGCTGTACAGCACATCTGAGCGCAAAAACTTCAGGACACACTACAGCAAAAGAGGTAAAATATCTAATCTGTAAGTATATCCTAGAGAGAGAAGGGGGTGAGGGAAAGAAAGAGAGAAATTTTAGAGAGTGAATTTACATGAGATTAACTA
The DNA here is from genome assembly GCA_013399365.1 of Pampusana beccarii. Lineage (NCBI taxonomy): Eukaryota > Metazoa > Chordata > Aves > Columbiformes > Columbidae > Pampusana > Pampusana beccarii. Next base: position 152,024 of record VWYH01007523.1, on the reverse strand, counting down.
TGAACTGCACACAAACCACAAGGAAAGCAGGCTGGTTCATTTGCCAGCACCGTGCAAAATCCAGCATGGTATTTCTGTACTTAAAATGCACGTCCTGCCTCATGCATAGCAGGCAAGATCTTTCACTCTGGCTGGATGCAGTTTCTTAATCAGCTCTACTCATTCTGCAGTGATCTAGGAATAATCTGTAAAAATATGCATAGGGTCTATATCATCAGTCACGTATGTCACATCCCTTTGGGCCCTGGAAATGGCTCAGTGAGACCTTGGGATTCGCAGTTCTGGGCAGTCTGCAAAGCAGCACTGAAAGGGATTAAAAATCCCCCTCCCAGGGCTGCGGCAGGCAGTGGTCGGCCAGCACGCCGCACCGTGCTGCACCCTCTGGAACAGGTATTCAAAGTTACAGGGATGAAGCACGAGAGACAGAGTTTCTCCCCATATGACACAATTAAAGTAGCTTTTAAAGTATACAAGCTTGGGTGGGCTGCTATAAGGCATTAAGATTCTTTTGACTGAACGTAAAGAGAGCGGGGTCATGCTCTTCATTCTCAGCCTTCGGTGGATATTCACATTCACTACAGAGAAGCTCAATAGCGGAGCTCAACAGACAACTCCAGATCTGAGGTCAGAGTTATCTTGATTACAGGCTTTAGGACAGCCCATTTGAGTGGCTTTGGTTGTTGAAGTACACATGAAGCCATACGCCAATCTAGTGATGAAATTCACAACAACAAAATGATAGAAAGGATAAAATAACTGTCCTGACAGAATCATGTATTTGGGAGTCTTCTATCCTCAACCTGTCACCCCTCAAAGGGCAGTTTAATTGAGGTCCATAAGGAAAAAAGTGTTCTTTTATCTTGAACTGGCCCATTTCCATCCTATAATACTCAATTTCCTAGGATCCTGCTGGCACCCTCTACAAGGCCCTCACCATTCTGGGCTTCAAACACAACCTTGGGATTCTAACCTGGGTAGATTCACACCACTCACTGACTTCAGTAGAGCTGCACCAGTTAACACAATTTGAGGCCCTGGTATTGCCTTAGGACGACAAAATGATTGAGGTTTGCACTGAATCAGCATTTTCCAGCTATTTATTCCCTCTGCCTGCAGAACATCCACCCTTGGTCCTTCAGGTTTACCACAAGCCAGAACTGGGAATTTTTTTGGCAGTTCTTGTTAGAATTTGGCAGTGCACCACTCAGCCTACTTCCACTGACGGAACACAGAGCTGCAATTATTCCAGATATTAACTGGGGGTTTTTGTTGTTGCTGGTTTCCCCACCCCATATACTGCGGGTTTTTTCGTTAGAAGGTTACATTGAGAACTTTTCTACTAAATTCCATCTTTTTCTGTTTGGATGATGACTTTGACTTTCACAAGGATTCTGTAACTCTGATCATGTGCCTGTATGGCTTTTTTTGAGCGTATAAAATGACATATTTCTTCGATTGCTACATTAGAGAAAAAGAGTCAGGGCAATTCCTGATGGATCCAAGAATCGTCACATCTTTCAGGTGAATGTGTGGTTACTCAATTATCTCTAAGTGTTCAGGTGCTAGACTGTCATTGCAAATTCTGGTGTAACAGTCAGCTTTAACACAACACACCATATACAAGGATCTCAAAATGCTACCCAAATACTGATGAAACAAGTTTTATCTAATGCTGTGAGATGGAAGACAATTAGCACAGACCCAGGTATAGACAGCAAGGCACAGAGACTCTAGTAGGTCTGTTCAAAATTACCACAGTATGTTACATGGTAGAGACACTCTATTTCCTAACATACAGATTCACAAGTTATAGCTCTATACATCCACAGATATGGATATATCTAAGAAAGAGAGATGAAACCCTGAACAAGGATCATTACATCACAATTTCTCACTAAGTCACCATCAGCAGGGGATTGGTTTGACCGATCGCAGTCTCACAACTATGAAAAGAGGTTAGCACACTATAACAAACGTGAAAATTCCAACAACATTCTTGCAGTAAACTATTCACCCTTATTTCATCGTCTGTGTTTTTAAGGTATCTGTTTGAAATAACAGCTTTCTCCCTGCATTTGAGCCTACAAGAAAGACCCATTCTGTATATAGGACAGCAGAGTGTGTTGCCATGGAAATTATTATGATCTACTTAAATTGCACAAACCCAGCCTTATGGGGTATATTCCCTTAAGTATCTCAATTTAATTATTAATGTTCTTTCTAAATAGCAACATCTTTCTGTTTTGGCTGAAATCTTTATAAGCAGAGTGAAAACAATAAACCTGTAACGTAGAATCCTTTGTTCAGCTGCAAGACAGGTGCAATTAAGACACGAATGGCCTCGAGGCTGCCCTGCCAATGTGCTTCAACTCAGATCTACATGGAACATCTGGAAAGGAGAAAATCTCATTCGGTGCCTGTGTCCATTATGTCCCTGGCCTCCCTGCTGCAATTTCCAGAAGAAAATACAAGCTACGATAGTGGGGTTTTATCGGCAGAGGCACATGTTCAGTGGAATCTGAACACCAACCATTGATTCATTTCCATATAGCCACCAGTCTTGGACTCATTCTCCAGCCATGCAAGCCCAGTGAAACCATTCAATCTTTTCCTATGAAATACATCACTAAACCCGAAGCTGTTTAGCCTCAGCTCCAGCATCCATCTTCCTCCCTCAAGTGTCACCATGAATTCTGCAGGCTGATTTTAGGAGCCAGACGGTGTTATTCAGGCTGATCTAACACAGGATAGTTTCTTGTGGGTCACATACTACGGGTGGTTCATAGATCTAAGTTTAGGCATGCACAGACACATGTTCTCCTCAAATTCCCAGCAGAAGAGGCAGCAGGACAAGCAGAAACCTTCCACAAGCAGGATGAGGCTCAAGAGTCTTGAACTGCTCGTCCACAGAAGGGTCCAATGCAGAGCAGAGCCCAGAGCAGCTCGGTGGGAACAGAGCAGCAACTTTATCACCATGGCTGTTTAATGTGACCTGCAGGCCGGATAACCTGCTCACAGCAAGTATCAGAGCATTTGTGCCTAAGGCATCAAGAGAAAGGTGGCCATGAAATGTTGTGATGACAGGAGAATGTCTTCCTGGGATTGCTCTGTTCTTCATCTTGACCAGGTGGATTCCATCCATCTGCTCTCGAAGGGTATTCCTCATGAAATGCCATCTAAAGTTCCTGGTTTGACTCCTCCATGAGTGCTTCTCAGGGGCTGACCCTCAGGAGAGCTCTGCCACAAAACAGACCAGTCTACGCAAAACATCCCAGAGCACCCCTGAACTTTCGCTAGCTCAGAAATTTCAACTTAAAATTCATATTTACATTGCCCCCTCAATTCTACTCCAGCGAGTGTGCCTCATGCCCATGTCAGGGTCTATCACATGTAAAGCAGAACTGGAAGTTTAAATGGGCAAAAGTTATCACTAAACCTATTTTACAGGTACCAAATTAAGAAAGAATATATAACTTGCCCTCTTCCCACAAGGAGACTGCAGGACCGCTGAACCCATGCTCTTGGTATTCTCACACACAATCCGCAGCACAAATCCTTCCCTCCTCCCTCACACAAGGCTGGTTATTGGTCATGAGCCTCCCTCCAAAACATGAGGCAAGACACGCCTGTCAGTTTTTGGCCTTCCTCTAAAAACAAACACTTAGGGGCTGGAAACAAGAAATAGAATAAATTAGCTCAACTGAGCTGAATGAAAAGAAGCAACAGTATGAACTCAGCAGAACAGAAATGCTTCTTGAACAGGAGCTGCAACTGTTTATTGATGCTGACGGCATTGAATGGCTCAGTAGATGCAAAGGCAGGCTACACACATTGCCCTGGCATCCCTGGGACCCATCCAAAAAGGCACAAAATTCCAGACGTGAGGGGCATTCTTTCTAGCTCCTCACAAACAGGTTCTTCAATACTGGTTTTGTTGTCCTGTAAAATTTGTCATTTTGGAAAGCAAAAGATTACTGTTGGCTCCATGAGAGAGAAGGGGGAAAGATGGACTGCGGCTTTATTGACCAGTTGATTGATTCCTTCTCTGGAATTGGTTCGTTGTTTATTTATTTGCAATCAGTGCACTAGCAGTAAGGGACACAGCAAGCAAGATGGCAACTTTTGAAGAAACAAACCTTCACTAAGCGTGACACCACGTCAGCGTTCCCAGTTGTCGCTTCCAAGATTCAGTTCCCAACTTGACACCTAATCCTCTGCCTCCATATAAATGCATCTCTCTCCTGAAACGTAATCTTCACTCTTCATTTCTACTTACTGTACAAACAACTTCACCACCATCCTTGCCCTTCTTCTGGCTGTGGCACCTTTGCCTGCCTGCAGGTCACTGCTTTACCGCTTTCATAAAATAAAAATCCTTTGTCCTCCCCTTCTAAACCCTGCAAAATGTGTCTACGAGAAACAAAAAGAACCTGTTAAGGAGATAGGGCTGCTCTGACCTTTGTATCAAAAGACGGAGTGGTTCTGTGTATGAAGCTTGGGAAAGTACCACCCATGTTGCTATTTTGGCAAGTGACAGGACAAGAGGAAATGGCCTCAAGTTGTACCAGGGGAGGTTTAGGTTGGAAATGAGGAAATATTTCTTCCTGGAGAGGGTTGTGAGGCATTGGAACAGGCTGCCCAGGGAAGCGGCGGAGTCACCATCCCTGGAGGGGTTTAAAAGACGTACAGATGAGGTTCTTAGGGACATGGGTTAGTGCTATTGTCAGGTTATGGTTGGACTCAATGATCCTGAGGGTCTCTTCCAACCAAAATGATTCTGCGATTCTATTATTCTATGATTCTGGCATGTCACTGCAGGTCTGGAGGGCCTTCCCGGGTCCTGCCTGCAGAATGAGCAGGCATGTCCCGTTATCTCGGTCTTTCTCTCCAGAAGCACACAAGTCACGGAAAGATAAAACACAGTTTTCATTTTGTCACTTCTTCTAGTTCATTCTCACCACTCTGCTCACCATCTGTTTTGCCTGTATTTCACCAGTTTAAATTAGGAGCTCCTCAGAGCAGGAATCTTGTCTTACTACATGCATGTGAAATGCCAAACCAGAACGTGAACACTGTACCACTAATAGCATCACAAAGAAATTACCAAGGAGCACAGGATCAGTCTCATAAATGATTCATCTAGAAGGCAGAGTTGCATTTATTCGCACATTATTTATTTTTATATTACTACAGAACTTAGGAGAACCAACTAGCGACTCAAGTCCACTGTCTAGGGTGCTGTAAAATCAAAAATACTAAATAAGACTTCCTGCTCAAAAGAGTTTACAATCTAAACAACATACAAATGATAACATAGACACCTTCCTCTGCAAAAAGCAGCATGTGATTAACTTCAACAACACAGGTAATTTAAGCAATATTTTGCCATGTAAGTGTTTTGCATGTGAAGAGCCTGATTACATGGAACCATCCCTCCCCAAGCCACTTCATCTCACAAGACCTACATGGTATCTGCTGAGTGGCCCCGATTAAGTCAAGTGGACAAACCAAGAAAAGGAAATCTAGACTCAGATCCTACCTGCCTAATGAGGACACAAAAGAAATGTTGATATATGAAGGTTCTACAGCAATCCAAACTGGCCATTACTTCTGCAGCACTCAAGCCCTCACCTGGCCTTACGATCAGCCTGAAAGTTCCCAAGATACCATCTCTAGCTGCTGAAAGCATGGGAGCGGAAAGGCAAATGCAGTGCTCAGTACTCAGAAAAAACTGCTTAAGAAGTATTAGGCGTGATTACACGCTCTCCTTTGTCCTCTCTGCAATCAAGTATTTCCTCTTGACCAAACAGGTCTCGAGGCAACACGTTAATGGAAGCTCCTTGGAGATGTCTCTCTCCTTCTATTAACTGCAATAAGAGCATGGAAGAGTGTTTCCCAGCCTTTCCTATTCACTGGACCATCTGACCCTTTGAAAGAAACATACAGCTCATTTTATAGGCCACTGTTGCTTAAGGATAGATGACAAATAATAAGTCACATGGAACTGGTAAAACCTTGAAGTGTTAGTATTTAACAAAACTGTAATCCAGTAGACATAATTACAAAACCTGTAACTGAAAAATGTAGTAAAAAGTGGTTATAACCTGACTAAATCAGTTAGTACCTAACTGACAACTGCCTGGATGAGGGTTTCTGTTTTAGAGAGGAAACATTTCCATGGACTGTCGGATTTTTGTGGACTTCCAGCCACCTGCGGACCACAGGTTGAGTAACTTGTCTCTAAACCTCCCTGCTGGGACTAAGTAACCAATTTGAGGTAGCGTAATGCCTGACTTGGTAGCCTTAATAAGGCAGTTTGGCTGTTCCATTCTGCTGTCTACGGCATTGAGGACGGCACTGAGGATCTGAAAGGCAATGGGTCATTATTCCAAATATTTAAGTCTTTGGTTGTTCGACTGCTTCACGTAGCATCTATTTAAGTCCGTAGTTTTGTTCTATCCCTCTCACAACCCATCATGAATCCATAAAACAAAAGACAAACAGAATGCCCAGTTCCCTTGATCAGACCCCCTTTCATTAATTTCTTGATCAAGGAGCCTGGAGGAAACCTGTTACCACAAGTTTTCTGTGGAATATTGGACACATCACTTATCTCCCTGTGCCTCAGTGCCCTGAGCAGTACAATGGCAGTAAAAATCATTCGAATGACACAATACTTACTAAATTAATGCTTCAACACGCAGTGAAATGGAAAGGGTCTCACAAAGGTAAAATACTGTATTAAGGCAGCTGTGAAGGCCAAGCCCTTTAGCTACATTCCATAACCTCTGGTTTGGTAAAACATCCTTCCTAACCAAACCAGGACTAGTAACATCTGCGATGTGCATGCAAGAAAACCTTCCCCATTGGGGCTGAGAGCATTTGCAGCACATCTGTGCTCGTGCAGGAAAATCTGGGTCATGGCTGACAAAGCAGCCGGCAGCGTTATCCCCTGCAGCGGGATCAGCGCGGTCACATTTCACATGAAGGGCAAAACAAACGTTGCACCTGCGCTGGATGCTCCCCTGTCACTTACTGTCACCAACAGGTTCTGTCCCCTCAGCAGAGCCCTAAAGGCCGCAGCAGAGATGCACGTGGTGGATGCTGGGCTGAGCCGGGGGCCACAGAGACCACTTGCTCTTCATGCAAGGGAGAGCAGCCATGCGAGACCGCAAGATCTGTTTCAGAGGGATGACACCACCTTATTGTACAGGTAACATTTCTTAGCACATTCTGCATGTACGGCAGGTGGTCTGTCCTTCCCACTTCCCAGCTTCAGAGTCTCCTGCAAACTCATCCCACAGCCTCGGCCCAGAGCTCAAGCCACACCAGGTCCATTGCTTTATTTGCAGATAATTCTGCATCACTGTTGTTGAGGCCTGTACAGAGCAATAAATACCAGAATCCTTCCCATCACCTGCCAGCACCAATTAAACAATGTAGAGTGTGAAGAAGGACCTTCACATATGTGATATGTATTAACTGAAAGGTTAATCAATAACCAAAAGCACAGGGCCACATTCTGCCTTCATGAGAAAAGCCCTCCCGCACCTGAGCAGATCCTGTCTGTGGTAAAGAGGATACAAATTATCATTTACATAATATAATATCTCCTATATTACTTTTTTTTTCTTCATTCATAAATCTCTTCAGGTTTCCTATATACATAAAAAACTGGAGGAGGAAAGACCTGTTAAGTATCTCTAAAGTGGAAATTCTTTGCTGATGTAAGCAGTGTCTTTTGATTAAATCAATGTCTGACTCAGTAGCACTATGGATTTACACCAGCTGAGGATGGGGGTGGCCAATCTCACATACCCTTACTAAAATGGCATCACACTAACCAAGAAAGAGAAAGCTGACAAATTGTGACAGGGAAAGAAGTTTCACTCATCAGTTTAAAAAATACATTGGTTTCTCTTTGGTTTTGTTCAGACCTACCTATTTCTAGTCACAGCTGGAAGAAATTATGTATCTGATAAATCCTCACTCTCTGTTACTTCCACACAAGGCCAGAAATTCCCAGTGAACATATCTGAGGCTGCCACCCTATTTCACATCAAAACATAAGAGATCAGACAGGCCATTACTGATATTTTGATTTAAAAGAAAACAAATACAGGCAAAAAACCATAATTAAGGTTGTGGGTTTTGACCATGAAGAACATATTCAACCGCTTTATAATAATCTGTACTGCACTCCTGAGCTCCTCACCGCAGGAATTAAAATGCTTAAGTCACCCAGTACCAGCACAGCTATTGATGACCTGTCTGATCCAGCCTCATTTCCACTGACATCTCCTTCCTCTGCCACGTGTTCCAGATTGAAAGGCTTTCAACAGGCAGTGAGATGTGCCTGACATTCTGAATCGGAGCCAAAACCTGTACTTCTGTTCTGCATGATCCCAAGCACAGAAAGCAATTCCCGTGTGTCTGGGAAGAGGATTTCCATACAAACGCAATAGGCTGCATTTATATATACCACTTTTAACTTCAAAATGCTTTTAGACAGCAGCCAAAAGATACAGCAGACCAGTAATCACCTTGGATTGCCAGTACTGTGCACTGTAGCTGAACTGGAGTGCAATAACAAAGACAGATCCCAAGTCCTTCTGCTAGAGTGGCCTCTTACCACTTGAAGCAAAACAGAATCTCCATCGAAATGAATAGCCAAAAACTGTGGATGGTAGGACCTGCCACTGATCCCTTCTGGTCTGTCTCAGCAAAGGTAAATTCAGCACAGTTCATTACACTTCATAGATGAGGAAACTGAGATACAGGTGTTCCAGGATGTCCTTTGAGATGTACTCAGAGATGATGAATTACAAAGCGACTGTAACTAACCCACAAATAATAATGCTATCCCATTCCAGTTATTTTGAGAGACAAAGTAACAAATAACTCCAAAATGTAACACTTGCGATTACAGTGATTCCAGACATCCCTTGGTGGAAAAATCACCTGTAATCTACTACCATGAGGAAATGAACATCGTGATTTTGTTCTTGTTGAGGTGAATGAAAGAACTACCCAGACCACAGGAGGATGAAAATTGAGCTCTTAAAGGAAAAGATACCTAGGGACAGGACTATCTTTTTATTTTGCATTTGTATACTACCTAGTGCAGATCCTGACAATAATGAAGTCTTCAACATCCAGCAATAGCAGCAGCAGATGCTGCTCTGAAGTTTTCATCTGTTCTCTTCTGGGGGTTACCAGCACACAGCTCTGCAGGCAGAACAGAACAAGCCAGCACTCCAGACTAGCATCAACACAAAGTCCAAACACTAAAGTTGAAATGATGTAAGAGAAGGTTTGCAATGAACTGCCTGACTTCCCAATGAAATGGGTGAGAAGTGCTCACAGACTCTTCTTCAGCAACATTTTGGAAATAGAAACTGTCAGGTAAGAGATTGTGACAACCACATCAGAGACAGTGGAAGCAGCAAAGCACCCAAGAGCCACAGCAAAGGTTTGCTTTCTGTTTTAAAGCCCTTCCTAGCTGAGTCATATCAGACATAACCTCCACAGAGATCAGCAGAAATTGTAAGAGCACAAAGCAATAATCCCAGTGTGACTAAACCACACCACTTTCCTCATATTCCTTATCAGCTGGTAAGATCTGATTAAAAAAAAACCACAACTAAACAGGCACAAGCAGGGGAAAAAAAAGCCCAACAATGTGGCCATTCTACCTAACAGCACAGCTTTCTGTACTGATGGATCAACTACTAATGAGATGGAGAAACCGGATTAGATAGATTAAATCTTTGCCATGATCCTAATCTGAAGACCACTGTATACTGAGGAGTCAGGGATCCACCCAGCAGTGAACCTGAGCGAGTGCAGGCCTGTGATGCACGTAGAGGTCAGCCTTCTGACCCATGTGGTGCTACACACACCCCTGGGCTGAACCATCAGCTCAGCTCGTAGGAAGCTCACAGTGGTCACCAGCAATTAAACCACCTGCATATCCTTGTTTGTCTTCGTCTAAAAGTGCAGCAACAAGTTCTCTTGTGAACATCCTTTTCATTTGACAGTTGAAATTATGAATAGAACTGCCTTTTTTTTTTTTCTCTCTGAAAAATAAAATAATAGAAGGGCTTAAAAGGCCAAAATGAAAAGTAACCTTTCCCCAGACAGATCTGCATGGTGTGCTGCAGCCAGACTGCAAGGTTGTTCCATGTTAGGCAGCTCAAGGTTTCCAGCATCTGAAGGGGTGTAAGATTATTTATACTCTCCTCTATTTCTCTATAATGGCAGCTCTAGGAAATGGTGTTTCACGCAATACTCCACAGAGTCCGAGTTTCATGCTGGTATCATAACAAACCAGCACTTCCTGGTGCAAAACATTCTTAAAGGATGGATGTACACTAAATGGCAATGCAAAGAAAGTGATCAAGCTTGGCTTGCCCCAGGTTTCCTTGCAAAATTATTTTTTAATTATTACTGTGATTACAAAATTATTAATATGTATACTGCCTATTCAAATTGGTTTTTTAGTGTTGGAAATCTAGTATAACAAATAATTGGTACCACCCTCTCCACAGCTGATTTCATGCTGTGATATGCTATTCAGATAAATAAAGCTGAAGAGAACGGGAAGGTCTGTATGTTCAGCTAATCACCCGACTGCAGATGTCAACTCCTCCACGTCCTGCCCCCGTCAGATTTTTACCCAGCCCATGTGTCTTAGATAGAATCACTCGTGTATATGTGCATGTACCAAGGCAAGTAAGTTAAACTACCATCTCCCTGTAGACATTCTTTGTTCTTGAGGATTAGCTGGGTTACATGATGACATGTTTTTTCAAAGTGGAAATTAGCCAGTAGAGAAGAAAGAGAAGCAGCCTTGGAGAATACATGTTATATCTCACATTGCTGTCAGAGATATCTGCACAGTTATACTGTTCAAACTATATCATTTAAATATTTAGCATGCTTTCCCACAATGAAGTGCAAATGGCTAGCAACAGCTGCAGCTGAATCTAGACCATGTACCTCCAGGGGTTAAATTCAACTCTGGAACCCCAAAAAATCTTCATACCTGACAGCCACCTAATGTCTCAGTGATACAGAGGGATAGCTAAGCTCAAGGTGAGTTTTCCTTTTGATATTTCATCTCATATGGCAAAAGAAGAGACCTTGAAAAAATGCCTTCCTGGAACTATCCTGATGGTGCAACATCATGGCACGTTTCTTTCAGACAAAGAAAGTGACAGGCCCTTGCAGACCCTCTACAATAACTTAAGAACCCAACAGATGTTCTCCTGAGGCTGCAGCTATATGTACCAGACAGAGAAAACTGGCAAATTATTCATCTGATTCACTGTACTAACCTTGACCAGCCACGTTTCCAGAAGGGAGATGGATCAGCCATCCCACTGCCCCACCTTAAGCCTAAACTGCTCCCCTAGGGATTTTCCAAGTGGCATCAAAAATGCCCTTTTCTCACTGAATCTCTTCTCAGATGAGCATATATCCTGAGCTTGCTCCGTTTTTCCCTGATGCCTGGGAAGAATTTCCAGGGAATTTCTACACGTATTCCCATCTACACCACTTACAGCCATGGAAAAGCTGTAGGACAGGTGCAAAGAGCAATACGCTTCTCCTCCGAGGCTGAAAGATTAAAGGCAAATTGAGAACATCTTTTGAGAAGGTGGGCGGCAAGTTGCAGGGAGAAAAGAAATATTTGATATTTATTTTCCAAAAAAAAAAGGCAGAGAAGAAAGCAGCGGTAGCGGCCGGGAGAGCCCAGCGCCCTCTCGCGAGTCCCAGCCCGCCGAGCCCCGCTTAACAAAGCGCCGCTGCCCGAACCCACGTCCATTTTCCCACCCGTTGATGCTCGATTCACCCTCTAGACCCCAAGCCCGTTTGTCGCCGAGCAGCGAGCGATGCCACCCGCTCTCCTCCTCCGCTGTCACCTTGCGCCGTACAGCATTACGCCCTCCACCCGCTGGTAATTTTCCCACGTTGGAAAATACCGTTGGACCCCACCTATTTTCTCCCTCACCCATCAAGCAGCCGAACGCCCCATCCCTAACAACAACCCGCTAAATTTAGCCGAGTCGCCACCACCGCGTCTTTACAAGCAGAGGCGAGCGGGACGGGCAGCCGGCACGGCGCGGACAGACGCACGGACATCCAGACACACGGCCGTCGCAGGTGCCCGAGCGGCAGCTACTCACACCACCAGCCTGGAGATGATCCATGAGACCATGGCGTTGCCTGCCGCAGGGCTGGCTCTCCCGGCAGGGAGGGCTCACCCCTGCTCCTCGCCCGCCGCCGGCCGCCGCCCGAGTGAGCGGGGCGGGCGGCTCGGCCATCCGGCCCCGCAGCCTCAGCGCAGCCTCACTGGCGGCGCCGCCGGCAGCCAACGCGCAGCCGGGCCCGGGCGCGGAGATTGGGCAGAGCCCGCCCCCCGCCCCGCTCAGTGCTGCGGGAGGGGGAGGAGGAGCAGAAGCCCCCCCCTGCTCTCACCGGGAGACCCCTCCGGGTGTGTGTGTGTGGGTTCCGGGGGTGGGAGAGGGCGGTGGGTGCGCCAGCCGGGTCCCTTCCCCACGCTGCGGCAGCGGGCGGGCAGGCGGGCGCCCCTGGAGCACCGCAGCCCAGCGGGATAGGAAGCGAGCGCTATCGACTTTTCATATCAAACTAAGGCATCAATGGTGGTGTCGGGCGCCTTGGATATACAGGAAGAGACGGATCCCCCTCCACGCCCCAAAGTTTGCAGGCACAACCGACAAAGGCATTAGCTGTGTGGTCCAGGTGGGTCCCCATCACTGCCAGCAATCTTGCCACCACGTTAGTTTTCATTAGGGAGTCTTACAGGTATGAAGTGCAATTTCCACAAAGAGTATTTGCCCATGTGCAGAGCAGACATTGGCCTCACCTGCACATTTTTCTTCCCTAAGTTTCCTTTGGGTTATTCTTTTCCTTTGTTATGTTGACACACATCAAATATTATTAGTCAGAAATAATCTTCATACAATCATGGAATCATTTCGTTGGAAGAAATCCCTAAGATCATCGAGTCCAATCATAACCTAAAACTAGCACTAAACCATGAACCCCATCTATATGTCTTTTAAACACCTCCAGGGATTGTGACTTCCACTGCTTTGTTGGTTTTTTTTTTCTTCTATCAGAAGCACACATGCCCATGGGAATTCATAATGTGGTTTAGTGTCACAGCAATTCTTAGACCTCAAGGTTGCCACCACGAGACCAGCCCTAAGCTTCCCTGGGAGGCTGTTCTGTGGAGCAGTTGCCCTGGCTGCAGGTGTTAGAGCCAGGGCCCCGGCCATCCTGGCTGCACCGTGGAATCCCTGCCCTCATCCCTGACATGTTATTTTCTAGGACTGTGCATGTGCAGCAAATTTTCTCCGTTATTCTGAGACAGCACAGCTGAAAGAGGCTGAAATTCCCTAATATATCACGAGTAACCTGTGAGGAACTCTTCTAGGGAGAGGCTGAACACTTCAAGGCAGAGGTAGCAGAGCTAGGAGGTGATCATAGATCTCTCCAGTCCCAGGTGGCCACAGCCACCCTCACACTCCATCTCCACAGGGGGATGAGCGTCACGGAATATCCAGCCCTTACCTAACACCTTTCTTCTGCTCAGCTCAAAGTCCTCTGTAACAAGACCATCTTTTATTATCAGCTTTCTGGACCTGGTCCCCCGAAAACCAATAGCACCCACAGTCTTCAGCTAAAGCTGCAAGTATAGACATACATGTAGTTAAAGTTCAGCACCTCTAAAATTATCTTCCGGGGGGAGCACCTCAATCGCCGCATTGCTCCTCTTTCTGTAGTGGGTCCGTTCCTCCACCAGAGGGAACTTCCACCCCACGCTGAGACCTGGAAGGAGCTGCCACCTCCTCACCCACCACCAGCAGCTCTGCTACAAACACCACTATTTTCTGGGCACAGCTGGAAATACGGGGCCACCACCAAACATTCCTGCCCCAAGGACTCCAAGTCCCTACAGTAGCAACACTTTGCTGTACAAGCACCACAAAGACAGGACTGGGTGGTCTGCTGCAATAAACAAGTGTAAATTAGTGTCTTCTCCAGACATGACTGTTCTCTAGAAGAGCTGCGTTCTCTCCAATATAGCCATTAGGCCATTTTAGCCCAAGCTCTAAAGCAATGAGTCATCCTGTGGCTGTCTTGCTTGTGTATCACAGCCAAATAAGTACTTGGAAATCTGTTATCAAAGACTTTTCATGTATCAGGACTATTTAGTGTGAGACTTTAGACTGCATGTTGGCAGATGCTGCACAACATTATTACAGTAAATGATGTGTTATTATCAAGTAAAAGACACACATCTTTGCACAAAAATTTGTGTAATCACAACAGTGCAGTAACTTAATACTTGCTGCATATTTCAAGCATAGAAAAATGGGCCAAGAGGAGAAGATACAAGATCTTAAAGAGAGACAACACAGAGGACAACACGCAAAGCTGCAGCAAAACATTTTAGTGCCCAGAGTATAACTCAGCCTCGTGCCCTCTTGGCTCCTTCCAGCCTCTTCCAGCTCACCATGTTCCCTGCAACTCCCGCCAGTTGCCATCACAGCTCACCTGCCACTCTCTGGGCAACAACCCTCAGAAAGGCTTGAAGATATTTTCTTCTGCTCAGCAGCAATCTTTGACAGCACATCTTTGTGCTGCTGCTTTCTACACAACTGACACAATCACCACCAGACCATTGTTGACTGATCTTAAGCCTCAAATGTACACAGATAGTTCAGTGATGGAAAACCTAACGAGCCTGTCAATTTAAATACAGGCAGCTCTTCTTAAGTAGCTATTTGGTAAACAGAAGGTGAAGAGGAGAAATTCACCTCTTCTGAGTCATTAGTGGAAAAGTGACAATGGCCCCTACCTGCTCTTCATGGGCTGGGTCTTAGCCCCCTGTGTAAGCTCAACGTATGATATCCCAAGCATCCTGGAATTAGGCTTTGCTTTAAGGAAGTCCTTCTGCCTGATGAAGCCTACAAAGAAATAACAGACATATAAGAAGAGTTGAAGCTGTAGGGACATACATAAATTAATTTACACAGCCACTTCAGCAGAGAGGCCACTCGATTCTAGTGCAACATTTTGGAATGGTTTCAGCAGTGCAAGAAGGTCAGGCAGCGAAAAATGCTATACAGATTGCACCCTTAGATGGTTTGATCTCTGTCCCTCAAATAACAAAATAAACCAGCTTTGTTAATGAAGGCAGAACCACCTACCTTGCCCTAATTACTGTGCAGACTTGTCCTAGCAACTGCTCTTCCTGAGCAGTTCACAGCCATGGAAAGTCAGACCAAAAGCTCTGCCATAATCAGACTCATTCCTCCTTGGCCACAGGCAGAGGGGGTGTCAGCCTCACAGCTGAACAACAACTGCCAAACCAATACTTCTTAGAACAAGAAGAGTGACTGATATATATGTACAGGGCACTCTGTTATCAAATCTAGAAAAGGTTAGGAAGTAGCAAGTGGAAACAACTCTTATCAAGAAGGCATGTCCTCCAATGGAGCAAACCTACAGGAGAGGCATTTCAGAACAGCTTGAGAAGAACACACAACCTGGCTAGGAAATGTCTCCAAGTATAGAGAAAAATATCAGACAGGAAACCTGTGGTGATGTTTAGGTGCTGAAGTTCAAGTGGAGAAAACAAAATAACAAAATTAACATAAAAATAAATTAAATACACGTTCAACAGCAACAGTGCACCCATATATTCTGTAGTATTGTTGCGGTACCTAAAAAGTATCAGGAGAAGAAATATAGTTTGATCAGAAAATAATCTGCATCCCATCAAGGAACATATATACACACACATATACAAATATATAGGTACATATGCTCAGCCTCTTGGAAGAGAAATGTTCGGTCTTCCACCCACTGGAAAAGAATGGGGGACCTCTTGCATTTATCTCCTGACTTCTGCTTGGGAAGCAAAAGAATAAACAAATGAACCAAAACCTAGAAAGACAACATGAACATTTAGAGCAAAAATCCAATACAAATGCCGCTCCTGAATACAGTAATAAAAAATGCGCATTTCTAAACCTACAGTTTTACTAACAGATATGGGCTAGATACCAAAAGGTTAATCCTACTCTATGGGGAGTATTGTTAAAGCATGTGGAGACAGTCAGCATTTTCTGGCTGCCATTTCCATGTTTATTATTGAATTACTTGCTTTAGAGCTATGGCCATTAGCAAAGAGACATTAAGAAATGCCTATTTTGACTCAAAAGTGGTGTGGTCTGGCATTTGAGCTGGGAACTGTGACTGCTGAGAAACACTCTTCGTTCTCAATGACTCACTACAAGAGCTTGGGGAAAACATGGAGAACAGCATGCTTGAATGTATCATTTGGCTTTGGGCAACCTAAATGGGATAGCTTGGTACCAAATATTCTAATACGAACTCTACAGCACAAAGAGCAGTCACTGGTACTCAACATCTCCAAATATTAAGCTCTGAATACCTAAAGTTGTGCATAAAAGTGTCTTCTGAGAAGTCTGTTCTTTGCTTCCCATATTCCCCTTCTGTAACTTACATGATACAAGATACCTCTGCCTTGGAATAAATCCATGTGTCTTAGATTAATTCAGTAGTGGCTGTGAGGCATCTGCAGACCCTCCAGCTCCATGGGAAGTTATCCCAATTCAGCATGTTCTCCATTCTACTACTTCAGAATGAAGAAAATACTTGGATTACAGCACTTTATAAATTGATGGGAAAAAAGACTGTATCTCAGACTGGAACGTATTTTTTCAGCCTTAAATGCCAATAAAGACATTAATAAATTATCACTATTATTACAGTACTTCTGACACTTAGATAAGTTTTCTCGTCCCTTGTAACCTGCTACCATCTTTCCAACTCAGCCTAGTCATGCACAACCATCAGGTCTATTTGACATCTCCAAATGATCTGCCTGTCTCTGTTATGTCTTAAACACCCTGCTACAGACAGCTTACAACAAAAATGGAAAAAGAAACAGTTCAACATAAAAATTGCATATGAGCAAAGAAAATGGTGATCAGAGATTATTGGAAGAGAGATCTTCTGGTTCAAATTTTACAGCCTCCTGCTACAGCAGGTAAGAAGAGCTACTGACTTCTCTTAGGGATGTGACATACAGGTCCCTTATTTTTATGAAGTGCTTCTCCCCATCCCTGCCAGACAAGAATCTGCCCATATATTTGATAAAGACTGCAAACAAAAAGGAAGACCTGCTGCTCAGATAATCTTGGTTGGATGCCTGTAGAATGTCATCTTGGGATTTCCCCATAGCAGGTTCAGATTCTCACCATCTTCCTCCTGAGGCTTTTCTTCTCCACCCCCTGTTAAGGAAACTTCTAAAAGAAGAACTGCAAGAGTGACTTCTAATAATAAGGAATACTCTCAAGACTGGAAACCAGCAGCAAGACCAAGCCTATTCCAGGACATCTAAACATTCTGAAAAAGTAAAGGGAAAAGGTCACTTTCTGGGCAAACTGCTGTGGAGGATGCACACTAGGTCAAGACCAGGGGAGGGTCACTCTTTAAATTTTCTGCTGTGTGCCTCTCTAAGCCCTAAATATCAGCTACTGCCAGAGAGGAGATACCAAGACACACAGAGCTTTGGTCTGATCCATTGTATCTGTTCTTATATTCCTGCATTGGAAGGATGGGCTTTTTGGAATTTTTTTACTGTATAGTGTTTAATGATGACTACAATACAATAGTAAAGGTACTGAAGGATGACTCGGCCATGTTCCTGCCCTTAAAGCAGACACAGAGAGAATGGAGGGAGGTAATTAAGTGCTAGTGTGAACATTATACTTGCTAAAGTGGGATGTTGAGAGAAATATGGTCAGTGCACAGCCTTCAGGTTTCACTGAGGCGCCATGCAGATGGGAGAGTTAAAGATAACGAGAAGCTGTAAATAATGAGCGAAAGGGGCCTCTCTCGTGCGCAGAAGAGAGGAGGCTTCCTTCAAGGAAACAGAGAAGAAATGTGGAGGAGGCTGTGGACAGCCCTAATTATGTTAGGGGAAAGCTGAAGGACCACTGCAGATGGGGCTTAGCAGTTTCTGGAGACAGGCTGTCTTCACGGACTGATGTAATACAAAAATTGAAGGCAACAGCCAGGAAAGCAAAGTGGGCTTTTGCACCATCCCCTGCTGAATCACCTTTAACCAACCAATTTGGTATCTCAGGCACTGCTGTTTAGCGGTATCCTGTACACAGGTGAAATTACTAAGCAATTACCAGACTACTGTAGCTTTGTAAAAACATGCTTTAATAATGGTATAAATGCTATTTCATGGTAAGTTTTAATAAAAAGCTGCTATTGACCTTCAGGATCAATTTAAATCCCAGCACAAACCAGGATGTGGCAAGTACAGATTTCAGTTTTGTGCAGAGGCCCGAGGGAGGCAGAACGGAACTGGCTGCGCTGGCTCACCTGGCAGAGATGCCTTCCCATAGGAGCTGCTCAGTACTTGCAGGTGAGCAGCAACCGCAATGTGAACACACTCACTGCTCCAGGGGTTTTCTCATACTTTACCAGGGCTTTCCTCCTCCTCCCGTACACCACAATGCACCTGCTTCTCTCATACATGTCCTGTTCTGTTCTTTTCAAGGTGTCTAAACCATCCACTGCTTTCTCCTTGGCTATAAATGCAAAGAGAAATGCTGAGTGTCAAAGCACAGGGGACATTAAAGACACTGACTCTCATACCATGTGTAGTCATGAACATGAAATTCCACCACACTAAGCTAGTTCTAGTTCTATTTAATTCTGCAAAAAGTAAAAAGGATGTCAGGAAAAATATGCTTCTTTATCTGGACACCTTACATAACTAGATTTTTTCTCTGCAGTCAGGGTATATAAAAAACTTGCAGTATCATCCTGCTTCTCTCATGATGTGGCAGTAAGAACACAAATTAATTGTCTTCCCATGGAGAGAAAAAAGCCAAGCTCCAAAACTGAAATGGAAAAAACCCCATCAAAAACAAAAAACAAACCAGGATCCAAACAAACAACTTAGAGGCTTCTGCAAAAATACAAAGGAAAAATACACCCACTGTGACAAGATTTTTCAAGTTACCTTCTATAGACTATAGAGGACCCCATCTCCATAAATATTACTCCCTTCAGAAGACCGACAATATCTCCCTTTAATATCACTATTAATGAGACGAGATAAAGGTTTCTTGGCTAGTGTCTGCTTACAGCTTCCAAAGGTCAGAGTGAGTGCTGTGGGAACAGCATATAGAGCACTCCCTACATTTGGTACTGGGAAGTGATAATATTCCAACACATTTTAAATTATGCATGTCTGACCGAGGAAAGCCCCAGTACCTTTTCCTCACAGTGATCCAGTCCAACTGCTTAGCAAAAGATCTGAAAAGGCTACAGCTGAAAATGGAATTTGAGCTCCTAGAAGTTTATACTGTGATATCACAAACTACACTACAACAGTAATGAAGAGGAACAAAAAGAGGTAACAGCCAACTGCTAAAAAAAAAAAAGAAAGTGCATTTGTGCTCCATCTCCATTTCCCATATCAGTCTCCAGCCAGAAAATGGCAACTTCCAACCTCTCGAGCTAACAGAAGCATTTGCAAGCACGTGTTCTCCCCCTCATTCCCTCCCTCCATGCTCCAATAAGAGACTCTTAATTGCAATGTCTGCAGTCGATGGAGTGTTTTCTGTACTCCCTTCTCCCTCAGACCCCATTTCAGCCATCCTCTGTTGAAAATACTTCCACTGTCTATTACAGCTCAGATATTCTCCAAGCACCACTGAAACAAAATGCAGAAAACAAAGGCAGTGAGCAGGACTGTGAAGGTGTATCTGTGTGCCAGCAAATCACACGGTCTGCCCAGAATTACCCTGAAACCAGCCAGGGCACTGATAAAGGTCTTGCTGTAGTAACACAGAGTTTACTCGGAGTAGTCAGGGTGATTTTCAGTTCATGCTGAGCTCCATACCTGATTTGTAGAGTTACTGAATAATTTAGGTTGCAAGTAGCCTGTGGAGGTCATCTGGTCCAACCTCTAGCTCAAAGCAGAGCCAGCTTTGAAGTTGCATGTTACTGGGGAGGGCTTTATCTCCAGCTAATATTTTATAAAGTAGCCTAGACACGACTTTGTGAGTTGCAGCTCTTACAGCACAGTGGGACGTATTTTAACCCTACAACAAGTCAGCAGAACTGGTGTGGTAGGCAGAGCCCCGGAGCTGTCTGAGCACTGAGGATGTCTTCCCCCAGTGCAGCAGCTATCAGAGCGCTGTGCAATAAGTTGTGTTACAAACCTCTTACTGGTAATGAGTAGGTCAAGACATTGCTGTTTTGACTTGGAAACTGGTTCTGTAGAAGTCAAGCACATTCCTTCTATTCACCATAGGCAAGAGGATTTCAAACCCTGGTTTTGGGCTATAGTAAACGCATGGTGGGCAGCTGCAGCCATTACTTAGGAGTTAATCCCTGTAATATGCTTTGTTAATCTAACTACAATGACCAAGTGATATGGAACATATTCAGCATACCCATAGGGTGCATGTTAGATTAACAGGATTACCTGCTGCTGATGGTAATGCTACCCTGTATTTATTCAGCACTTCTCTGAAGAACAGAAGGTACTTTTAAAAGTGAGTAAATATTTGTTAATCCCAGAGAGGAAAATGTGAGTGTAAAGAGGTTAAGTAACAATGTCAGTTCTGCACAGCAAACCAGTAGCAACATCCCTGGGCACATGATCTAACACAGCGTTTCCTAAGCCATCAGTTGATATGACCTGCTCATAAAGTCCTAACAATTACAGCACATCCTGGTTTCTTATGCTGACAGTCTGTTTATAAAGCAACGTTTCTCTTGCTAGTTAAGCTTCCGTTTTCACTACTCACTTTTTGCTAACTTTGAAAGAGTCTACACAAAATATATTTGTGGAGCAAGTATATAAGTTATGATGGTAAACCTAGCAAAGGGATCACCTTTTCCTTTGTGCTGTAGCACATGTAACACACTGTGCTATGGAACAGTCATGTGCAAGCATTCTGAACCATTTAAAATGCATTTGGTGTCTTTCCTAGCTTGTGTTCACAAATTCTTATGTTGCATTTCTTGTACAAACACTAGCATTCTGATAAAATAATGAACTTTAAGAACAAAGTTCTTCTTTCCTTTTTTTCCTCCTCTTTAAAAGATCCTTTCTGGCCACAACCAAATCCTGTGATTCCTGTCTTTAGATATTGTTCTTCTAATGTTCAAAAGGTCATCTGTACCCCTGGAAACCTGTGAACCCTGAACATACACTGTACTGCTTATTAGCTCATTAGTGCCTCACACTTAACACTCACTCGCAGTAGCTTTCAATGAAGTAAAACAAAAAAAAATCAATGCCTACCTGATTTGGGCAACAATGTGTAAACTGAAGAGTAGCACAGACATCATCTCACCTTATGTTTGTATCTAGTTCAGCATTTATTTGAAAGGGTGGAACATAAGTCAATAATCAGGAACCTCTACAGCAAAGAAGGAAGATCAGACATCTCTGAGGGACAATTTGTCCCACTTATTCTAGACAACTATTTTAGTACGAATCTCCTTCCAGACATGCTTCTCTTCATTCCCTGCAGAGCAAGCCTAGACAACGAGAAGCCTGCTGGTGGATAAAGTTCATTAAATGCTTATTTTTTGCATTGGCAGTTTGAGACCTACATGTTAAATGAAGTGAGACACATCCTACCCCTGCTGCAACCAGAGGCATAATACTAATCACCTCTGTGGTGTGAGTCAGGGAAAATAACACCTGACATACAATCATGCTTTCCAATATTCAAAGTCCTCCAATGATCCACTGATTTTTTTTTTTTCCAGCACTGCATTTATAAAATCCCTTTCAGCTTCATCAATTATTTCAATCACCTAAAGTATTTTTCTACTTGCTTTTGGAACAAATCCATCTCTAGTCATCCCAAGGCAGGCACACAGGTTTTAAGCTACTCCTCATTTCTTGAACAGAGACATCCCCAAGTAACTTGGATGTATATCTTATATTGTCATAAGAAAACTGCAGCTGTAGATGTTATACTGTGATTATTTGTGCACAGGAAACAAGAGTAAGGAGCAGCACTAGAAACGTTTGCTGCAGCACAAGTTCTTCTGCAAAGGAAACTGGAAAATGTCGTTTCTATTTTTTGGAAAACTGAAGTCAGGTAACTATGCTATCTAGGGCATTAGATATTGGGAAGCAAGAAAAGTTCAATTTTATCATCTTATGCTTCTTAGAAGAAATGAGAGGCAAGACAGAATGCAATATTCCTCTTCAAGAAGACTGACATACGATCTCTTAAAAATCAGCAGATGAAATTTCTGGTTTCACTGGAGTCAGGAATTTGCTTTAAAAGTACTGTTTTAATTTTAGGTACAAACCTTTACTGCCAAAGTCTAGGGTTTGGAGAACAGCCATTAATCTCTGACAACTGTGAACAGAGATGGTTCAGGAAAACACACCGTTATGTTTCACCGACAGGTAGTTCACTTGGGGAGCCTTACAAAGAAGAGTAAGAAACTAGAAATTACTAGGTGTTTCTCAGTGGTAAATAGAGTGAGTCATCCCACAGCCACCAGTATCAGTATCAGTGCCCATCTGCACTGCAGGGAATCCAGTTGCCATCCCAGTGGCTTTACAAGTGTCCAGTGCTCCCTCCACAGGGCTGGCGGTGCAAGGAAGAAGCCTCAGCACAGCTGAGACTCAAAGAGCATCAGTAACAACCTGCAACTCACAGCTGTACCTATTTTTTATGTGATACTGTTGCATTTTCTCTCATTAAGCTGCAGAAAAAGCACAATGCCCATTGCTAATTTCTGGACTGAGAGGATGGGGAAAGTGGAAGCTGTTTTGAAGGCACAGGTATGTCAGCTGCTTTGATTTTGCTTTGAATATATGTTAATAAAAATCTCTACTCTTGCTCATGTATTACTTCTTGTCCCTTTATCTGAAACAGATGACTCAATCCCAATTTAATATTAAATATATTCTGGGAAAAATATGCTTCACAATCATGCTTTTTTCCTCCCTGGCATAGGGAGCATAAACACTTATTAAAGTTTAAAAGAAAAAGGCAATTTGAGGATTAAAATAATATTTAATTAGTAGCTATAGCACTCATAATCTTTCAGGTGCACAACACAAAGCAATTCATAAGAATTATTATTGTTATCCCCATCTCACAGAGAAACGAGGTAAATTATCTGCCTAATGACAACTGTTAGATTCCAGACCTGGCTCCCAGTTCTATGCTCCACCAACTAGGTCACATTTAGCAACATACGATTTTGAAAAATTCCTTGTTCTATATTCACCAATATCTGGGATCTTAACCTTTCACTCTCTCATTTTTTTCCTTCAGGTTCAGTGATACTGAAGAGAGACTGAGAGAGCTGGGTCTGTTCAGCCTGGAGAAGAGAAGCTGAGAGAGGATCTCATCAATGTTTATCAATATCTCAAGGGTGGGTGTCAAGAGGATGGACCAGACTCCTTTCAGTGGTGCCCAACAACAGGATGAGGGGCAATGGGCACAGGCTGAAGCACAGGAGGTTCCATCTGAATATGAGGAGAAACTTCTTTCCTTTGAGGTGCCAGAGCCCTGGACCAGGCTGCCCAGAGAGGTTGTGGAGTCTCCTTCTCTGCAGACATTCAAACCCGCCTGGACACCTTCCTGTGTGATCTGCTCTGGTGAACCTGCTTTAGCAGGTGGGTTGGGCTGGATGATCTCCAGAGGTCCCTTCCAACCCCAACCAGTACTTCTGTACTGAAGCTAATAGCATGACCCCAGCTTTGTTAATATTTTATCAGCACAACATGCACAATTTTCCAAACCAGAAAAAAGATGTATTTTTCTCAGTTGACTGTTGACATGAAATGATCCTGTATTTTCCTACTGGAGCCAGAGTTACTACACTAGGAGGTAAAACACACATTAAATTACTGAGGTTGAATGTGTCCCAAATACTTGTAACAGAATACACGTGGTTTTGAAAAAACAAAAGCAGCACTGTGAATTTTGTCCAAATGTTCCTAGAGAAGAGTGTAGCAGGCTGATTTAATATTAGTAAAATTTCTGTCACCTAGACTAGGATTCACTCACCTGACACCTTGCTACACATGCCTGGGAGCATGAATTGCCAAAATTTCTTGTCAGATCCACAAGAGAAGGGTGTAACTTTCCTCCCAAGGGAAGAAGCTCAATTAGATTTGTTGAAAACTAAAAGAGACAGCAGTGAGCACTTCTCATCAACTTCGAGAATCTCCCTGGCACCAGCAGAGAATGGTGTAAGCGCTAACTGGTCTTTGCCAAACCCAGGTTATGTTATTTTAATGATGAAAGAGCCTGGACATTATACAGTAGCAGAATTTGAATAACATGAGGTGCTTTCAATTTGTTGTGAGGCTTTTAGAGGTAAAGCTAAAGAACAAAGAACAGTTTTCCTCAGTTCATTAAATAATGTTGCTTAAAGTTCACTGTGTAGCTTTACTTAACTTTCGGTGGCT
Organism: Pampusana beccarii; assembly: GCA_013399365.1. Taxonomy (NCBI): domain Eukaryota; kingdom Metazoa; phylum Chordata; class Aves; order Columbiformes; family Columbidae; genus Pampusana; species Pampusana beccarii. Next base: position 127,471 of record VWYH01007523.1, on the reverse strand, counting down.
CTTTTCGTACATGGGTAGAAATATCACCGAGACATTCCTGCTGTGCTGGCAGTCTCTAAGACTTGATTCAATTATATCCATCAAGATAACATTGATTTGCAATTTTTTATTAAAGAATTATACCCTGAACCCTTTGAATAATTAACTCCTCTGGGGAAAGGGCTCTTTTTCATTTAAACCAGGTCTTCTTCATCTGGAGCAGTCAAGGAAAAACAAAATCAGCATGTAATTACTAACCACTGTTTATGTCTAATGTTTGTTTGTGATTATTCTTCAAAGGTTATTGCATCACTCTATCTATAAACACTTGTCTACCTTTAGAATCAACCTGAAGAATTTAATATCCCATCACAATCCCCAGACAATACTTAACATCCCATTAAATAATTGAATCATTAAATGTTAAATTGATAGTCAATTAAAATTTAAGTTGATCTTGATTTATTATCCCAAAAGTCTTTTCACAATCTCCTGTTTCTATAGTTGCAATAGCAAACCTGAGTCCTACTAACTCATAGCTACCAAAAGAAAATCAAATTAATCCCTCACTGCAATGAGACAATATTAACTAATGTAAGCCATAAATTATTTTATTTTAAAGAGATAAGCATGGAAAAAAAAGAGACAGAACTAGTCGTGCTGGTCTGGCAAAACTGATCCATGTGAGGTGTGCTGAGGTAACACAAACATACCCGAGAAAAGAGCTTATACAGCATTTTATCTTTCCATGCTATATAACTGGAGCTACACTGAACAGGAGTAGTAACCAACCTACTTTAGCTATTTAAGGAGTAATTAAACTACATCAATTTGGGTGCTAGTGAATAACAAGGCTTCTGGTAGTCTGTTATCACTCATTCCTTAGCACTGCATCTCAAGACATCCAGGGGAAATGAAGCTGCTGGGTGTCTCCCAAAGCCCTGTTTCTAGTTTGCGTGGCTGGTATTTTCGTAGTCTGACCATACGCACTTTCAACTTTAATTACACATCCTTACACCTTCAGGACTAATCATAAGAAGATAAAGCACTTTCTCTTTCTGTGCATGCTCAGCCCCCAACAGGGCTTTGATTCAGAATGAAAACCTTTAAATGTCGCTAAACTCCAGATTTTCAAAACCAGTACCCATAAGATCTTGCATGGACTGTTGTAACTGCACGGGGATTTGTAGGCTTATCCTGGAAATGAAGGAGGGGAGGCCTGAAAAGCAATTTCCCCCTATTTATCATAGAAAACATCTTCCAAAACCACAGTGCCGTGACAGTTAATGTTGGCTACCAGCTAAATAAAATGTCCCTTTCTTGCCAAGTGTCTATGATTGTTTTAGACAGTGAGACACCAATTTTCAAGCACAAATATTTGAAGAACACATCCAGATTTTTCATGCAGAGAAGTTTGCTTAAATGCCCGAATGTGGATTATTTCAGGCATCGATAGTTATAAAACTGGCTATTGAATTTTACCAGACATATTGTTAAATACAAATTTCTGTTCACCCGTAGCTCCTTGCACTTTTTTTTCCCTAGCGATACTACATCCAAAAGTGCTGTTACTTATTTAAAGGTGGCTGAAAGGAATAATTTATTCAAGTGTGTTCTGAACTTACTGTTTAAAGAGCACCTGTTTGCAGAGATTCCTGCTTTCTCAAAGAGGAGCTAAAGAGTTATCTATTAGCAGTTCAACCCCATACACAGAACCAGCTGTAAAAAAATACGTCCCAAACTCCTTGAAGGCAGAAGAAACTGCTTTGTAGTTTATCAGTTCCGTATATTTACAGCAATAGTTTGTTTTGCAGGTACTTTGCATGGTATTTCGTTAGTTTGTTTGCAAGCTGTATGTGAACATTTTGATATTTCCATTGACACACTGTGTGAGGGTGGACATATACACACAAAACTTCTCTAGTAGACATGAGTTTCTGTGGAGACCATTGTGAGTGCTGATAAAATAACCAGGTAAGAAAAACAATCTATTTTTCTGTATTGTATGTTTAAAATCCTGGTCACATGGATTGGGAAGTATATTCTAAAACTATGCAACAAATTCAGAGATGTTTATAGTCACAAATTAAAATTTTGTATCTGTGACATTTTGACCCAGGATTTCACTGCTTGCTCCAAATTTATAATTTTTAAAGAAGCCGGATAATTTTAAAAAGGTATTTGGTCCTGATCTAAGTTCTCCAAGGAATGAAGAATCCTAGGGAAGTGAAGCAAATATCTCATTATCTTCTCTGCTTGAAAATGGAAAAATCCTTTATCTGGCTTCAACTTCCAGCCCCATGGTTTTGGATACCTCTGTTCTTTCAGTACTGAAAGCTTGCCTGCACCCCAAATGCATGATTTTTGTCCAGGCTTCTGTCAACTTGTACTCTGCCTGCTTCACCATTTTGTCTTCTGGTCTATGCTGATTTATTTTATATACATTCAAAATATTGCATTTTGATCACATGACCCAGCATCATTTCCTATATACGTTCATTTTCAATGTCATTCATGGACTACGTCACTGTAGCTGTCACCCTCTGCTTGCTCTCTTGGCCCACTAGGTCAGTACCTACTCAAACTAATACATTTTAAAATACTTTTGATCAATCTTCATGTCACTATTTGCACGTGAGAGCTGCTCATTCACAAAACCCATATTGTTGTCTTTTGAACCTCTGTTTAATGCTTTCCTTGATTCTGGTGCTAATGGGGAAAAAAAATTACCATTAAAAAACTGGAGTGCTACCGACAGCTGGATCTACTGTATTGACTAACATTACTCTCTTGTTGCCTAACATCACCCTTCCTGCATGTATTAATCAGCTACTCATTGAGGCAAAGTGTTGTGTAGCCATAAAAACTAGGAGTTTTAAATAAGGGGAATAGACAACACCTGTATTGTATGATGTAAATGTTGTACAGCTGCTGTTACAAAAGCTGAATACCTACCACGGAGCAAGTAATTTGGTAGCTTCAAATACAGCTTGCTTTACACAATATCTTATCAGGAGTTCTATTTTGTAGGCCTGGTCTATACACTAAATATTTAAATCTGAGAAGCAAACATACCTGTTTTTCTTTTTAGTGCCCACTAACGAGTATTTCTTCAGGCTACATGCAGTTGCTGATATATTAGACCCATTTTCTATTATTCGCTTTTGTTTGCTCGTTTGTTTTCCCTGCTGAAAATGCTACACATTACCAGGTTCTTCTTGTTGCTAGGAATCACTGGGGAGGCCTTAAGGATACCCAGGAACTTGGGCTGCCTGATTTCCACGGTGTGAAGGACAGTAGCTCCCTCATTATAGCGCACGACGATTTTTTTAACGCTTTTTGATTTCATAAACAAATATGTTTGTTTGAATGTAGCAGTAGCCAAGTCCTGGAATATCCTGGAGCAAATTGGTGGGGAAAATTTAAAAAATGAATATAACGCAAATGTAGGACTGGCTTTGACAAAACGGATGATGAGACCAGAGCGTGGCAGGAATATCCCACCCGCAGCAGAGCCCTCACCGCTGTTCCACAGGGAGTTTTTGGAGCTCAGACATCTTTTGTGATGGAAGGAACCCCAAAGAAAGCACAAGCTGAACACCACCATCTTCTAATAACTGGATGACTCAGCAGCTTCATGGCCTTGGGTACTTTCTTCATTTCTGATCTTCCTCCCACATCCTCTAGCAGAAAAGTCTTACGGTAAAAGATGAGTACGCCTGTCTTGCTAGGTCACTGCAAAACACGATCAGCTAGCTTAACATAGTCTCAGTTTAACTAGTTGGTTCTCTTATGATTATGACATTAGGAAAAGGTTCTTCCCCCAGAGGTGCTGGACACTGGAACAGGCTCCCCAGGGAGGTGTCACGGCCCCAACCTGACAGTGGTCAAGAAGAGACTGGACAACGGCCTCAGACACACGATGTGAACTGTGGGGTTGTCACATGCAGGGACAGGAGCTGGACTGAATGATCCTTGTGGGTCCCTTCCAACTCAGGACATTCTGTGATTCTATCATCTTGCTGGAGTCTTTCAGAAGAGTGTGAAGGTCTTGCGTGACAGGAGGTTGGAGGGGGTTGGTCTCTTCTCCCAAGTAACAAGTGAGAGGATGAGAGGAAATGGCCTCAAGTTGCTCCAGGGAGGTTTAGATTGGAAATTAGGAAAAAATTCTTCACAGAAGGGGTTGTCAGGCACTGGAACCGGCTGCCCAGGGAAGTGGTGGAGTCACCATCCCTGGAGGAGTTTAAAAGAGGTGTAGATTAGGTTTCTAGAGACATGGGTTAGTGTTAGATCAAGGTTATGGTTGGACTTGCTGATCTCAAAGGCCTCTTCCAACCAAAACGATCCTATGAATAAGTGATCTGAGGTGGTGGGCAACATTCACTTGTAGATAAAACATTAACCCAGCTCAACTCCAGCTCCTCTAAAGCTTTCTAACCTCTCAAGGAACCTCTAGCGCGCGTTATTTGCTCCCCTTCAACTTCCCCCATCACACAGGAGGCGCTTGTCCCCGGTCCCCTCAGCTGCACAAGATGGCGGCCCGAGAGGCGCCTCCGCCCGCCCCCGGCGCCGCCAACCGCCACCGCGCACGCGCAGACGGCGGCCTGCAGCGCCCCCGCAGGTGCACTGCGCCTATTGCGCCTGCGCAGAAGCGCCCCACAGGTGCCCCCTCCCCCTGTGCTATATCTGAGTACGCCGCGAACCGCACGTATAAGCGGCCGTTTCACGGCTCTTGCCTCCCTCAGATCCCTCCGCTGACCCCAAAGGTGAGCCTTATAGCTCGAGGCTCAGCCCGCCTGAAATAGAAACATAAGCCACAAGGGGCGCTACGGCCTCAAACACGTTTGTTTTTCCGTTTGGCCCCATATTTGGGCTCTTAGTGGACGTGGGCAGGCTGGCGGACTCCTTCATTCGCGACTTCGCGGAAGGATACTTACTCTTTTTAATCCACCATCTGCTGAGCAACGGTTTCGAGGCGTGGCCAGGAGCGCCAGCACCGCCTCTCCGGGCCAATCGCAGCGGGAGGCTTGCTGCGAGCCCCGCCCCGCTGGCGGGGCAGAGCCAATAGGAGCGGGGGGCGGGCGCGCGGGTGAGGGGGTGTGTGCGCGGGCCGGGGAGCAGCGCTCGCCGCAGTCGCTGTTGCTGGGGCCGGGCGGGGGAAGCGCCGCGATCGCTGAACCCGCTGCCCGGGCTGCCCTGTGAGCGCGGGGTGCGCCGGGTGGGGACCGGCGGCAGGGGCGCCTCCGGGGCAGCAGGTGAGGGTGAGGGGCACGGCTGGGGGTGGGGAGGAGTGGGATGTTGGTGGGGCCGAGAGGCGTCCGGGAGGAGCTCGGCCCGCTCGCCTGTTTCCCTGCGCTCCCTTCAGCCGCCGCCTCGGTCCCTCGGAGGGGAGGGAACAAAGAGGCGGCGGGGGCCGGGGTGGGGACGGCTCGGAGCTGTTGATTCCCACCCGCTCCGGCAATGATTAACAGCACCGTGAGCAAGGAGGCGTCCTGGGGGTGGCTGAGGAGGGGAGGGTGGGGAGAGGACGGAGGAAGCGGCGCCGCTCCCGCCCGGGCCCCGCGGCCCGTTGTTGGGAGGCCCGGTGCCCGCCCTCCGGTTCTGATGTTGTTTTTCTGTTTGCTCCCTTCCCGGAGGCCTCCCGATGAGTTAAAATGGTGCTGAGGCTCGAGGGGAGCTGGTCGCTGCTGGTGGGGAAGAGGTTCCTGAGCCTGTGGGAGGAGGAGGACGGGCCGTGGGACACGGCGCGGGTCCTGGAATGGCCCTGGAAGGCGGGCAAGATCCGGGCGGTGTCGCACACGGACATCTCCAAACAGGACCTGAAGGTAACGGGGAACTTTGGGAGAGACCTTCTGGAACGAGCGGGCCGGCCCTGTGACCTGGGAACTTCGTGTGCGTTCCGTATGTGTGTATATATGGGTGTGTGTAGACACACGCACGTATATATATGCTATAGTTGGGGGAGAGAGGTCTTTTGGGGCAACTTATCTGCTGAACATGCTGGAAAACACGTGTATCTCTGGCTGAAGCCCCCAATGTGCTTGTACTGATGCCGGAAATTACCTCAAACTAATTATAACTGTGCTCTCTTCCACCAGTGATTTGAAAACTTCCGGGTTTTCTTGCACCCTCCATGCCTAGGTTTTATTTCTGTGTGTTTCCTAAATGTGATTTAAGACCTTGTCAGTTGTAAACGATTTTTTTCCCCCCAGACACTTATGAAACTGAAACACTCCTGTGTTGGTGTGACAGGTGATTTTTCTTTCTAGTTCTTTCATAGAATCATTTTGGTTGGAAGAGACCCTTAAGATCATCAAGTCCAACCATAACCTAAATTTAGCTCTAAACCATGTCCCTAAGAGCCTCACAGAATCATTTTGGTTGGAAGAAACTTTGAAGTAGCCGGTAACGAGCAAGTATTTCTGTTGTCTTAAAAGATGTACTACATTCCTGTACGGTCTTGGAAGTTTCTTGGATGCTTCTTGCATGGTGGTCCCTTGTAAATAATGATTACCAACAGGTTTTTTAAACATGCAATCAGTTATTGCAAACTGAGTGTAATTTGTTAACTGTAGTTTGGGTGAAAGTCAAGTGACTTTCACGCTTTGACTGAGAAGCTCTTAAAGGGCTGTTTGGCAACTGTAGTCAGTAGAACTATTCAGCCATGTCTGAGCAATTATTATAGTATACAAAGTATTTGCTAAGGACAAAACTCCTGTATAGTAATGACAGCTTATTACATGGTCCTCTTCGTTTTTACAAGGGACTTTGGTGGCAGCCTTTTCTGACAGCAAGAACAGTAGCGTCTTTCCATTAAATTGGTTTCCTTGCCTTTTTTTTAAATGGGAAGAACTTTGTGACCTCTGATTATTTGACTGAACACCTGCTCCTAGTCAAATAAGAAGAAATCTTCTGTGTTTCTAACTCTTTTTTGAAAGTGGTAACTTTGTTACAAAGAGTCACTGGCTATTAGAGGCTGAGTTTGTTGTGGATCTGCAGCAGCAGCGCTGGTGTTTTGGCCCCTTTTAGCCACCTGGGCTCTCCTTACGCTGTTGTTGGAGTGAGGAGGAGAATGGTGCTGCTGCGGAAAGCTCTTAAGGACTTTTTCTGGGACTTAGAAGGAGCAGGTGCTGTGAGAGACTTTACTGTGAGCCTTGTAACCGGTTACGGTTCTGCCAGAAGGGATTGACTTAATGCATTCTCCAGTGAAAGTGTTACAGAAGTTGCAAAGTAGAAAATTGAAGCATAGAGAGCTTTTGTACCCAAAACACATGGTATTTCTTTTCCTCTCTCGCAGTTTTGTGGAAGAGTAATGTATAGATGGACCTAAAATAGTAATGGACTAGGAGGGGAAAAAAAATGTCTGTAAAGGAGTAGAAATATTTAATCTTTTGGTATAGCATCAGGACAAAGCTACAGAATAGGAGGACCATCAAATACTTTTGAAAGTGTTCTCTGAACTGTATTTTTGCGTTTGTGCCGTGTTGATACTATAGACCAAACAAGCCATTCTGGTTCTGGTACTTGTGTTATTTGCTTATCTCTTTGTTTCTGTGAACTTCAAAATGACTAAATTCATTTCTAAACTCATTAGTTTTACACCTCTTCTCTGTGGTAATGCTGTTTTGTGTGCATGCTTTTACTTGCCTTTCCCCTTGGAGGGAAGTTAAACACAAGGGAATTTTTCTAAGATTCACTCAACTGAGGTTTCCCTTCTGTTAGGGTAAATTAGTTAAATGTATTTAGACTGGGTCATTATGTTTTATGGGAAGATATATTAGGTCAGCCTGGGATGCTTTAGGGATTGCTTTATTTTGTGACAGAAAGGCAATAATCATCTTTGCATTATAAGCATTTCTTATTATATCTTTTTGATGAGATTGGTGTTCATCCTTTTGCGTGTCATATGTGTCTGAATTTTACGGTTAGTCACTCCTTGACTTTGTTTCCTTCCTGTAGATTTGTGTAGAATTTGATGATGAGCCATGGGAAAAAAGAAGGTGGATAGAAGTCTATAGCCATAAAATGAAAGCATTCCTGGTGGAGCAAAAGCTGGTACTGGCTGAAAGAAGGTCTCAAGACAACCCGATGTCTCCTGTCCAGTGGCCTGCAATGGCAAGTATAGGCTTGACCTAACTCACTTTGGTTCTGCAGTTCCATCTTCGAAGGAGAGTGTTGTTACAAGTGTGAATTTCTCAAGTACAGCTTCACTTGTGGACTCTTACATGTGTTCTGAAGGGAGACTCAAAGCCTTTGTACAGCTAGAGCTGGGCAGAGGTTCTAAGTGTTTGGACTCAGTATGTTGTGCCTGGAGATAAAGGAATATATTTTTATATCTTTTGTATTTTATGACTTCCTTCCCAAACCATTGTGCTGTACTGTGTTAATTCCTTCTCCCTCTAGTCTCATGTTTCTTCCTTCTATCATGGAATTGCAGTTAAGAATAGAAAGAAAAAGGGTAAATAATAAGTTTCTAAGGATAACCTGTATTTTTATCTTAAATTCTTGTTTTACTGTGCCTGAAGTACTGTTAATTCTTCAGTGGTTCTTGATTTGAGACGAAAATAATTTGAATGACTTGTGTGATGGCTGCCTGCCACAGATAACTTGTAAGATCTGGGTTTCGTGCATATGAAAACCTGAGCTGTGCTGTACGAGCCAGTGAACTGAGCTTTCTGGAGCTGCCATGCATGGCTGGCTTGGCAAATTGGCCTGTAGAAGTGAACAGGGAACATTTCTTAATGTATTCAGCCAATATAGTTTTACTTGACTACTTTGGATATAGCTACTCATAAAAGTAGTTGTGAAATAAATGAAGATGTAAATTTGTGGAAGATTAATTATGCTGAGGTTGTAGTCAATGTTTAATACTCTTAACTTTGCTGGGTATGAAGTGTGCAGTGTAATTCATATTACTGTGTTTTAGCTGAGCTTTTTCATAAGCAAATCTAATGTAAGCAGATAACTTATTGGAAGTAAGGCCAAATAGGATGGGAGAGGAAGCGGAAAAAATGGATCCTTTATTTTATTTCCCAACCCGTGCACCGATATCAGCATTTCTACTAGTAGATTTTGCTGATAAAACATTCTGAAAACTTGCTTATTTGATCTTAGCAGTTGTCCCTTTGCAAGTGTCTGAACAGTTCAGACTGGATACTTGTCACACATGAAGTTTCCTTTTTGGTGCCTTTGAAGTGTGGGTCATGCAGTGCAGATGTTTCAAAACTCATTTAGCAGAGGAACAATGTAGCATAAAGTACAATACAGGAGCTTGCCCTGGCAAAGAAGGCTTGTGTAGTGAGAGGGGGAGGGGAAAAAAACAGGTAGGAAAGAAGGCGGCCAAAAAAGGGATGTGTTCCTGACAAATGGAATGGCTTTGCGGAGCTCTTGTCATGCCCAGTCACTCCTGGGAAGGCTCGTGTTCCTCTTATGGTGAGACTGGCCTTTTGCCAATGCTGTCATAGCTGAAGCAAAAACAACAAAGGGGAAGAAAGTCTTTGTCTGCTTGATCTCTCTTTTCAAAACCAAACACATACTCTATCAGAATAATTTTCTTTTTTTTTTTTTTTTTCTTTTAAATGGGGCACAGATGTGCCTTTCAGGTAGGGAGGAGTATTCTTGCCACTGCTTGTGTTCTAGGCCTACTCAGAGCTGTTACTGCAGGACTAGACCAAACTTAACCTTGAATGTATTAGGGAAGAGTTCAGAGGCTTTTATAAGAAATTTTTATTTCTCGTCCCTTTTTAAAGCCTTTGAAATACCTGAGCACAACTTCATCATTGCACTGCAGTGATGTAGCACCTTTGAGGTTATTCAAGTCATCATATGCCTAAACTAAGCCTTCAGTTTATTATCAATGTTGCATGAGCTTTGAGAACTGCAGTGTAAGTCCTGCAGCAAGCCATACTGATTTGCTAGTTATTCCCTCAAGGAGGGCTTTTCGTTAACATATCCACAATTAGAACTCTTAATATTAGTAATTTCTTCATGCTGAGATGAGTGATTAATGATTGTTAATAACAGCCACCTGAACTGAATTCTTTGCTCTTTCTAATAAAGTAAATTAATTTCAAGTATAGTCCAGTAAACTACTTTATTAGGCGTGTGTTAGAAATTTTATTAGAAACTTGCTTTGTTTCCGGAGTTGTGTGTAGGTGTGGTATCTTAACAGAGAAATAGATGCAAAACAAAAGTAATTTTTTGAATGCAAATGAAGACTGATAAGATCATCTTACTCTCTTTCTAAGAAAATGTTTATCACTTTTTTAGACTTACAAATCCTTAGTGGACAAAGCTGGTTTGGGATCAATGGTTTCAGTACGCTATCTCGGTGAAGAGAAATGTGTTTTTCTTCATGAAGACCTTTTAACACCCATTCAGGTAACCTTGTATGATATTATAAAGATGGAAGATAAGTCTTTTATCTTGGTGTTTAAGATGTTGAGTTAGCGTGTTCCAAATGCAAACTTTAGATGGATAAAAACTTAGAAGGTGTAGTTGTTTATTGCCGTAACTCATAAATACCAGTTCTGAATGTAATGTATATGTTGATTAAAAACTTTCTGAAGCTGATCCAGGACATGGTTGTGTAAGAGAGCTGGATGAGGGAGTGTGCTAGGACAGGTACTCAGTTCAGGTGGCAGCAGCTGCATCATGTTGATGGTGGAATTAGTCTGGAATAGTTTCCCTTTGTTCTTGTGAGCATGGTTGTCATTCCTATGGAAGGAGTTGTGGGGATGTCTGGAATAAATCTTGCTATTTAGTAGAAACACTTCACTTCTAATCCTAAACAAATGTGGAACAGGGCAGGATGTAAATGAGAGGGCTGAATTGTAGTCCGTTTATTGAGCCCCAGGAGGGAAGTTTGTTAGTGAAAATTAGGTAGAAACTGATTCAAAAAATTGCCCTGTGTGACTGACTGGTCAGGAGTTTTGAAGAGTAGTATCTGCTAATAATAAAGGATGTAACCATTTCAGGAAACTACTCTCAAGACTTACAAACATTCTGAATAAAACTTGTAATAGACGTCCCATGTTGAAACTGCTGGTAGTGCCATCATTAGTGTTCTACTTTGACTTGTTAACAGTCAGCAAACAGATAATTCCTCTTGTGAAACTAATGAAAGAATCACTTAAAGCTAAATTTGAGTTCTAGATTGTCTTGCCTGTGTTGGCTTAACAAAAGAGTAAAGATTTCTTTATGTAAAAGTCTTATCTCCATACTGCAATGAAGAAGATTGCTTTTCTGGCATCTTGAATAACAACTTCTTAACTACGAACTCTTGAGCCTTCTGCTTCTTACAAACATCAGAGCAATGCTTGGGACAAAAAAAAAAAAATCGTTTTTTAATGTTACTCTGAGCCATTGTTAAAAGCTTGCTCTAAACTTTCAATTTCAGAATCAATTTTAAGTGTTGTCAAGCAGATTGTTTTAGATAACAATAGACAGAAACCTAATATATAAATACATGATGCTGAATAATTATGAATTATTTAGATGTAGCTGACTTTTAGTTCATATGAACATTTTATAATGGTATCTTGAGATGGACTGGATCCTTGCATTATTATAAATAGAAACATAAAACTGAAAATATTGTGCTTATATCTGCTCAGGAGTTCTTATAAATTGCTGCTTCTGAGAACTTAAAATCCTATATTAAAAAATGGATGGTTCAGTTAAACTTAGTGCTTATTAGCAGTGTAATAAAATAAAGCTAGATTGTTTTCAGAACAATGTTGAAGTGGACCTAGAGAGCTTGCTTCAGTCTGGCTCGCAGATGGTCATTCCAGATCAGTGGTGAGGAAACGATGTCTGCCTCAATAAATACAATATTGTAGGAGCTGAAGGAACACAGCATAATGAGAAACTTGTTGGCTTTCTATGAGTTTCTGCTATCTTGTTTCTAAACGTTATGTCTTTTAGTTAATCAAACGCTCTATACATAATACAAACTTTTTAATTTTTTTTATACGTACATAGGATATGGACAATTCCAGGCTTCCTCTGAAGGATGATCAAATTGTTAATGAAGAAATTCAGGCTTTGGTTAAGAAACACCTAGACGAAACCCGTTTGGTACAAGGTACAAGCGTAGTCTGTAGCGTGAAACTCTGGCAAGAAATACTTGAGTCAAAAGGGAAGTCTTTGCAGTGAAGGTGTAAATTACAGTAATCTGATTTAGAGATAAAAGCTTTTTTAAAATACTGATCCCACTTTCACAGCAATGAATGCAAAATGTGGAGAATTATAGAGATTTAAGTTTCAAGTGTTTTCATTGTAAGAGCTAGTCCATAACTTAGGTACATGTAGATGGCCTGGCACTTGTGAAAGAAGGATCGGGTTTGTAGCAATTCTCACTGAAATTATTGGGAGTTTTTTATTGTTTCAAGTAGTTAGATTTTATTTTTCAGCCTGCTGCTTGTTTATTAAAACTTCCAAAGTCCTATATAGAGACTACTTTTTTAGTCAAGCTAAAATTATTTTTACCTTTGCCAGCTTCAAATTCTTAATTACTGGGTTCATACAAGTATATTTGTACTCACATATTTGCATATGCAAGAAACATCTTGCTTTTTCGGACAATTAAGTGTTGCAACTTAGAGTTGTCTTTTCCAATACTGTAAAAAGAGGAAAAAAAAAATCACACATTGTAATTGAATCTTCATTTCTGTGTCCACTGCTCTGCCTCTCTGTCTGAAATCTGGAGGTCAGTCTGGCTGCTGCTGCATGTCTTTGGTTTTATCATGTTTTCCTCCCCATGCTGAACTCTATGGAAGTTGTCTCAAAGTTCTCAGTTTGCTTTGCTTACATGGGGTACTGTTGGCACATTCATGTTGGTAGCTGTGATGATCTTCGTGCTCCCTTTTTCTTAAGTTCCCTTTCCGTTTATTTCTTTCAATTTTTAAGGTGGAAAAAATATAATTGGTTCAAAAATTAGAATTTACAGCCTGGATCCGTCTACCCAGTGGTTCACAGCAGTTGTTGTCAATGGTAATCCAGCTACAAGAACTCTAGAAGTCAACTGTCAGGAGGTAAAATCCAGTTGCTTTGAGTTTACAGAGTTGGGAGATGGGTAGGATCTTGTCTTTGTGTCACCACCAACACATTTTAAAAATTCCATCCTTACTCTAATAAGCTTAAAAAAATGGGGATCAATGTAGTGCAGAATAGTCTATTACCTCAAAGTGTTTCTGTATTACTTTGTGCTGCTGGTAGAATTATCAAACAAGTGGCTTTCTAAACAGAATAAGGGAGATCTGGAATTTTTATTTGAAGAGTGAGGCAAATGTCTTATCCTGCTTTTATTTTTTCATTCTATACTGAGCAGACAGTGCTCTGAAGCACCAGTTTGTGTGTTTTCATGCAGAGACACTTGTTTTAACAATGAATCATTAAATTCAGTTTGGCATTCAAAGAACCTAGAGGTGTCTAAGCTTAGTCTATGCCACATAGAGGATAAATACATTCACATGGTAATTTTCACCTCTCTAAATGGCTGCTTCTGTGTTTTTTGTTTCTCTCCAAGATTCCAGCTTTAAAAACTCTTGATCCAGAGTTAATTCACGTTGAAATCATATATGACAACAATGGAAAATGTGGTAAGACCTGTTAGTGTTTGTATTTCAGACTCTAAGTAGCATATTTGTGATAGACTAATCTTGATCACCTTCTTTTCCAGATAAATCTAAAAGAATTGGGGGCCTGAAAAGGAAGTCATCTGAGAATAGTGGAAGTGTTGATGCTAAACACACAAAATCTTCTCCTGAGGTAACGTCTTAGTATGTTATATATGGCTGTTATATAATGGTTATGTCATTTCTCAGAACGCAAATAAGGATTAGATAGGAAAGTCAAATAATAGATATAATCCCTGGGGAGGGTGTGTTGAGTTCTTTGAAACTTGTCTAGGCCTGGGTAAAACATCTTGTCTTGTGATAATCTGAGAAAAAGTTACTGAGCCTTGAAGGTGTAGGGGTTTTGTTGTTGTGGTGGTTTTGTTTTGTTTTTTTAATGTATGTTTGTTTGTTTATTTGTTTTTAACTGTGCTTTTAGCCCCCTCCTTCTGCTTAGGAGTTAACCTGTCTGATCACCTATTCCATAGTGAGAGAAAATACAAAGTAGTTCTCAAGTTTATTACCCTTGCTTTTCATGTTCTTTAAGTATTTTGTATTAAAACCCAAACCCTCAGCTACACTTGCAAGCTTTGAGTATTAAAGCTACACAAGCAGCAGTCTGGAAGAATGTTGTTTTAGTACAAAAAGGGAATATGGCTACTTTTTTAGTATTTCTATGTCTACATTTATTTCTTTTGTGAGTGACCTGCCAAGTATCACTGAGATCAAAGAATGTCTCAAAGGTCAAAACATGATCTGGGTAACTTAAGTATAGAAATGCAAATGAAAAATAATGGCTTGGCTGAAGAACACTACTGCAAACTTACCCTATAATTTTGTCCCAGCGTTTCAGACCAAAATTTGTGGTTTAGGCAGGAGTAGCCATCTGGAAGCTCTAGAGCAGTGCTGGGGCAGGAGGGTTGGGTTTTGACTTTCTTTTGGGTTGTGGGGTGGTTTGGGGTTTGTTTTTCACTTCTTGCTTTTTTGGCTTCTGTGCAGTCAGTCCTGTGCTGAGTCAATTATGAGGTCTGGCTAATGACTGGATATCATTATTGTGATAGCCTTCAATGGCTTCATAAAGATACAGCATGAGGTAGCAAGTCCAGGTTAAGATTCCTCGATGAAAAGAGTGATCTATCTTGTATTTACTGCTGTGGAGGAATGTGCGTGAAGTAGCCAGTGCACTGCAGTCGTGCTCTGCTTGTGTTGTTTCTGTAGCTTGTGTTTGAGTGTATTTAGCATCTTTTGGGTGCTCAATTTGCCATTCTTCAGCTTTCTGCAAATTCGGCTACTGAGCAGCCTGCTTGACACATGCAAAGTTGATCTTTATTTCTTATTCCAAATGTCTGCGGAAGAGTTACTGTGACCTGAATTCATAGCTTGTTTCACCATACCTTTTCCTTAAAGTAGTGAAGTTCTCATTTTCTGGTCTCCCTTTCTTTGAAGGACTGGATCTGTTATCACTTTTGCACTCTTTGGGAAATGTCTTGCCACTATTTTCTCAAAATAGTTACAAGTGAGTGTACTTTCTAATAATGAAAACACAAGCTCCATTTGTTTCTCAGATTTTTTGCTGGATCTGAATATATGGGAGTGATAAACCAAAGCCATATTTTTTGTTTAATGTAGTAGGTGATAGTACTCTGATTTCTAATATGCAGTTAATTAATTCCAGTGTTTTTTGAGACTTGTCTCGATGCCTGACAGCTGTGTTATACCAAAGCAGAAAGGAAATATTTTGAAGCTGATGGTAACAATCTGTAGTGTAACTTCAGCAGTAAGTTGAGCATGTGGGAGTGGAATGTGGATGTTAGAGCTGAGGAAGGAGCCCCACAAAAAAACTACTGTTTTTAAAGACACTTGTGAATTTGGTAGGCCTGTTGTGTTCCTAAAAGAACTGTAGATTTCTGAGGTGGGTGATTTAATCGGCACAGGATTTCTTAATGCTTTCTAGATTCCCACTATAAAGATTGTTCTCACTACAGGGAAGTCCACATCTAGATTTTTGGTGATGTCAGATTAGCTTCACAGTTTTAATTTTCTCTAGGATTTTCAGATGAGCTCTGAAAGCTATTTCTGAATTCTGATTACTGCAATTATTTTAGAAAAATCATTGCACTGGCAGTTATGAAGAGCAGAGCTTTCTGTCTTCCTTTCTGCCCTCTTAATATACACCTTCCTTCCCCCTCAAATTTTATTGTTAATTGGAGGAAACTGAATGAACATGAACAGTGTTTCATGGAACCTATAAGGTATAAAAGGACACTAAGGTCTTTCTGTCTTATGGTCTGAGAGAGGAATGATCTTCAGTGAGCTTTATTGAACACAGTGGGAAGGGCATTCAAGTATTTTTAAGCTGAACCCTGCAAAGCAGTATTTCTGTTATCCTGAATTTTCCTAACTGTTAAAATTTCCCTTACAGGTTTCTCCCAGTCAGGGACAAGTGCAGTCAGTACCAACCGTGTTGGGTGAAGCGTTGCTGGGATGTACTCCTGCAAATAAAGACCAAAGGCATCCAGGTCTGCCCCTGCCAGCAAACTCACCACCCAATCTTGGTGCAGAAACTCCTCAGGGGTAAGAAATCAGTTTATGCTTGTGCAGAGACTTTTTCCCCTCCAAAAAATCACTCCAATTCTTAGCCAAACTCACTCAGAAGTCATTTTAAAGAACTGTGGTAACTGATCTTCTGTAATATTGGCATTGAAAAGTGTTAGACTTAATTGCCCTGGATACATAATTTCCTTGCTTATGTCGTATTTTTCTTTGAGGTAGTTGCCCTTCAATGTCACAAACCAATGTTACTGCATTGTACCCATGTGTAAACTGATGGGTTATACATAGGTGTGGTGCCTGTTTTTTGGCAAACACATTCCCCCGCTATCCCCAGGAAAAACAGAACACATCCAAGCAGGTGTCTTGTACATCAGCTTCTTGCAGATCAAGTACAGGTCCTCAGTTACATTTCTGCTGAACACCAGTGGCTTTAAACGTCTTTATTACCCCAATTCTATCACAGAAATGAGCATAATGGTAGAAATAGCGTGACAGGAAAACTCAAATTTTGTGTATTAGCTTCAAAAGAAGTGGTATAGGATTTTTTCCAACTTAATTTTGTGTATAGATCTCACAAGATAAATGCAGAAAGTTGATTTTTTTTTTGAGTTTTTTGTGTGGGAGCAGTTTTACTGTCTCAGATATAAACTTGTAGTGCCAGCCAGAAGTTAATTGAGTATTAGAAGCTTCTCACACAGACATGGAAGTGAGAAGCATTTGGTTATACAGCTGTTGCATGGAGAAAATGAGACAGTAGCTGTTTAATTGTGAGAGGAGGTAGTGGAGTGGCTGCAGTACCTATATTTGCGTGTGCCTATGTGTGTGTACAGCTTTATCATTCTGTCCAATTCTTTAAAAAATTCAAAACCAAAAAAGCCCCACAGAAAACCTCCAAAAAGCCTAAACAAAAAACCCCCTCAAACCCACAAACCTATTTAACGTCACGCAAAATTTAAAATCTCAGAACCTCGGAATTCAAAGTACATGGTTAAATACCATCTTTCAAACTTGAAATGTGACTAGATTAAGCAGGTGATGCCATGATTATTTTGACACCTTTTTCTTTGTCTAATTATTGCATGTTGTGTGTTTCAGCACATGTAGACGAAGCTTACCGGAAACTCATCCTTTTTGTCTTAATACTGGAATTAATCCATTGAAGGAAAATCTGACGGCCTTTCCTAAAGTGGGGTTTATATCTAAAGAACAAACGCAAAATCTCAACGATCAAAATGGTAAATATACCTCCTTGACAACCTCAAGATCTCCATCTTTGAATTCAGTTAATGAAAAAGGAACCAACCTGAAAAATACAAATGAACATCTTCTGAAGCCCACAACAAACTTTCCAAAAGAGTGTATTTCTGTAAAACAGTTACAACACCTAAACTCTTCCATAGCAATACCTAGAGTCAGTAGCACTCTTGAACTGCAGCGGACTTTAGATTGTAGACCCTCAACTTCGGATGCTCATCTTCTCCCTTTTACTGAGCCTGGAGTTAAATCACAAAGCAATTGCAATAGCCAGAAGAGCCACAAAGGAAAAAAGACTGATGAACTTATGGACATGGAATTTTTTATTAGAAGAAATTCAAATGATGTTCTTTATGACAGAAATGAAAATGAAAGCTTTTGGACTGGAAGTGCCAAGGTCCAGGATAATAGTAAGTATTTTTAAAACTTCCTGTCATTTGAAAGTCCTTGTAATTTCTGTGTAACTCCATTCAAGTAGGTCCTTTGCAACATATGCGAAATTAGTAATTTAAATTGTGTGAGTGAGCTGGAATTTGAGTAATTTGTGGGTTCTGTTACAAGGGGAATGCAATAAACTTGAGAAAAACATCCTTTCCTGATAAAGGAAAAGGACTAATCATTAATTTCTATAAATAAGTTATTACCAAATGTATGCAAGAGCGGAATGGCAAAATGAGTTACAGAAAGGTTCTGTTTGGAATGCAAGTGCTGATGGCATAATGAGACAGCTGCGCTTTTTTTTTTTTTTTTTAATTCACAGTGGTTCTAAGTTTTGTAAGCGTGATGAGAGATGAAAGTTGTTCTCAACAACGCTTTGTCAAGGGGGCTTTCATTTAATAACTGTTCTGAAAACAAAAAGAAACAAAACTTGTTTCTGTTTTCTGTGACCCAGTTCTACTTCTCTTGAAGTTTTCCAAGTGACAGGAGAGGCTGTAGCTGTGTAAGGAGCTGGACTCCTGATGTTATGGATTGTGCTGTGCATTAGGTGGTATAGCTGATCATTCAGGGTTCTGGAAATCTCCTTACGCATCCATCTCTTTTTTCTTTCCAATCTCACGTTGCTCGGTCTTGGATCACCATGTGCTATTCCATAATTAACATGGGTACACGGCCAGCCAAGCAGTTGCTGGTGTGCCCCGCTAGTCCTCACCCGCAGCGTGGGAAGAGGGATGTTTGGCATCTATTCTAGTACGATGCTGAAAGCCATTGCATCGTGAAGGGTGAAAACAGGAGTGAGAAATGGCCAGGTTATACTTCTGTCTTCGTTAATTGTGAACTATGATTTCTTAATGCCCTGGTCTGCTCAGTGCTCAGATACCCCAGCCCTGATGGCTGAAGAGCTTTCATTAAAAGCAGACGCTCTTTGAAAATATTCTTCTGTGGAGGAGAGAAAGGAGCAGTTAAACTTGTGTCCACAGACTATGGCTCCAGTGGAACTACAGCTTGAGAAAGCTTCTGCTGACCTGAAAAGAGGTTTCTGCCAGCTGTAAATATCTTAGCAGAACTTTGCTTCAATGTCATGTGAAACTTATAAGAGAAGTTGACCCGGATCTCTCACTAAAATACGTTTGCTTGCACTGTTACATGGGAAACTGAAGCTTGTCTAATGTGTGCGTCTCTTCCCTGCAGTAATTGTTCGCAAGTCAATTTTAGCAGATGCTTCTAAAGTGAAGAAGCTGCAGCAAAGTGGAGAAGCTTTTGTTCAGGATGGTTCCTGCAATAACATCGCACCACACTTGCATAAATGCAGGGAATGCCGCTTGGACAGTTATCGGAAGAACAAAGAGCAAAGAGACTCCACTGTCTTTTGTCGATTCTTTCACTTTAGAAGGTGAGAAGAATTTTGATTCTATAGAGACCTTGATGTTCTTTAAATGTGATTAACATGCCCCATGCCTGAGTTGGACAGAGGACCTTTTTTCCTCTTTTGAATTGGAGGCTGTTGAGTGTTCACTGTTAGCTATAATATGGACCAGTATTTGGTTTAATTTACACACTGACATCCAGCAGTTTAGAAGCAGGGACCTAATGTTAAGCTATAAGGCTAATATACCTAACTAATTTGCCTGGGTTTTTTTTAGCCCTTAGAAATTTTTTAACTGCTTCATTTGAGTAGAAAATATTTTGGCAGGACTTTGAGCTCTTTATTTTGTTATTCTGGGCTGAGTGCCAGTGGGATAACATGGGTTTAGTTTGAGTGCTACAGCTCAGTAGTATTGGAAATAAAAGTGAGAGGGTGGATTCTGTGCGTGTCTCCCAGAGCTTAGTTGGACACATGAAATGTTAGATGTGCATCCACAGCTGCAGTAGAGTTGCAGTAAGTGGCCAAGGGCTTTTAGCTGGTGTCATGAGATAGAGATGGGCAAAATAATAATTTACATTGTCTTCCTTCATTCTTTTTTACACTTAAGAGTTTGTGCAATTTCTTTAAGCTGCCCATAAGAAACATTTAATCAGTCCACTCGCTGGGTTTCGGGAGGGCAGACGGGGAGGGTCAGCAAGGCAACTTTTAGGGAAACCTGGTGACTCTGGTGTGGTGGTCGCGTTTCCACACCTGATCTGCAACTTTAGATCCATTGTACCCCACCCACAGCCCCCAGAGCCTGATTCTTGAGTTGCACAATTCAAGGTCTTTTAATGTTTTATCTCTTCAGCTCTTAGGACACCATGAGGAACCCTTTGAAAAAGTGTTAAACTGTTACTTGAAGCCTATCTGTAAGGCCAGGGTGGATGTTGTCAAACTGCAGTGTCTGGCTGGTTTTTAACATGCCATTTCCTTTGTTTTCATGCTGTGTAAATGTTTTCCATGAACTATTTGATCTGATGTCCAGATGTTATTCATGCTTCTTTTTGTTTCCCCACCCCATTGTAAGCTTTGCAGAATGAACTGTGTTTTATGGGAAGAAGGTAACACTTGTTGATATTGGAGAGGAAAAGCGAAAATACTGGTTATCACAAGGGAGATGGGAAGCTTGCTTAATCTCAGTTTTCCTTTTGATTTTCAGAGGAATAACTTCTGTTTGAGCCTCTAGGTAGAACAAAAAAACCCTATAGACCTGGTGAAGAGAGAGAACTCAAAGCAGAAAGGTTACAAAGATCATGAAAAAACGATACTCTTTCAACTCATTCATTTGTTGCTTGATGCTTATTTTTCTTCTGTTGCAACACCTCTACCCCCGTTGCAGGTTTTCTAGCTATAGGTTTAAAAAAAGTTACTAATAAATTATTTAAGCTCAGATTAGAGAGTTTACTATAGTAAATCTTGGAATAATTGGACATCAGCTGAAACATTCGGAATTGTGAGACCAGAGTAACAACAGACTGTGCTAATTCATCTTTTCAGGGTAAAAATCCAGGCTTGCAGTGCAGTTCAAAGCACTTGAATCCTTCAGTTTAGAACTTGAGGCTGATGGAACTGTCTCTTTTTATTGAATGTGAAATCTGCAGAGCCTGAAGATGGCATTTGTCTAATATCAGTTGCCAGCACATGGTTTTTTGCTGCACTTAACACTATAGCGAGCACATGTTGCCATCAGAAGTCAGCTTCCCTTTGCAGCTTTTAGTAAAAAGGTTCCTGTAAACAGGAGCAGAACTCTTGATATTTCTTATTTAATAAACTATTAATAATCTCATTCTTTCCAACTACTCGGAATGACTCAATAATGTATCTTACTCAAATTTTGCTTGATATTTTTTTTTTGACAGCTACTTCCAAATTAATTGTTACTGAAATGTATTCTAGATTTGTGGTAGTCTAACTTCTCTCGTGAGTTGTACATAGCTCTAGATGAAATTCTTATCGTTACCTCCCGTAGATGTGATCTTCAATGCCAATGCATTTTTAAAATTATGTTTACCTGATTTGGTTTTGTGTGGAAAAAAAAATAAATATATATTTTGTTAGGAAAACTACTTTATTACAAAAAATGGATGTTTTGAGTCTTTTTTTTTAAACAAGTACTACATTAAGCATGCTTATGGCTAATGATCAGTATGTTTATCTGTGTCTGTAGCTATTGAGAGTTAAACTCATTGACATACAGTATACATGTTTACAGTTCAGGCATTGACTCATTGGGATGAGTGTCAACTAATAAAACATTTGAGATAATGAATTTTTCTCCTTTTCTCCCTCTTTCCACAGGTTGCAGTTCAATAAGCATGGAATACTGCGTGAGGAAGGTTTCTTAACTCCAAATAAGTATGATCCCGAGGCTATTAGCTTGTGGCTGCCTTTAGCAAAAAACGTCGTGGGTCTGGATCTCGACACGGCCAAATATATCCTGGCCAACATTGGAGACCACTTCTGTCAGCTAGTGATATCGGAAAAGGAAGTCATGTCAACGATTGAACCACACAGTAAGACCAATTTGTATTAAAATTGTCTGTATTTTAATAGCTTTATGTGAAACTTTAAGCTTCCAACCTGTGTGAAAATGTATTGCAAGCATTTGGAAATCTTGTATAAGACTGGAGAGTTTCCCTCTCCGAGGGAGGTGATGGTGAAGGTCTAGTGTGAACTAGAGTCAACAACTCTGCTTGCAGGTGGGGGAAACTAATTCTACCCTTCTTTGTGTCACAAGACTTTTCTCAGGTTTTCAAATTACTTTTCCTGTTGCAGACAATGTAATTCTGTTATGAAACAAAGTGTAAAGAAAATAAATAAAACAGCAGGCAGCTGACAATCTATTCTTAGCATGTAAATGAAATAAAGCTTTCATTTTGACTGCACAGATTCTGTTAGATTGCTTTGGTCCTATTTGATTGTTCTTGCATCATGGGCCTGATGCTGCCTGTCAAGTCAGTAAAGAAATCTTTTTCCTCCACCTAGAAGGTTCTAGTAGGAGTGTTTCAGGTCATTTTACGTACAGGTGCTATTGATGGGGTGACTTTAGAGCTTCCTTAGTGCAAGCACGAGCAGACCAATAAAGTTTTCTATAGCAAACGTGAGCAGACCAATAAAGAAGGTTGTGATCTTGCATAATCACTTCTCAGGGTAGAATGACTCTTAAAACAATATTTGTTTTTTGGATTATATGGCAGAGATGCAATACAATTTAGAAGGCTGTTTACCCAATGTCTTCTGCATTTGGCTAGCATTGATGTTATCAATAGATCATATCGGTTAACCAAGGTTTTAATAGAAGAAAAAAACCTGAGCAGGCTTGAATACCTTTCAAAAGGGGAGGGGAAGACTTGAGATATTTTGGAAGTGCTTGCTGTGAGGTCTTACCCTGGACTGCTTGAATCTGTGAGCTCTGCTTTTTGCTTGAAGTGGAATGTATTCAGGCCTGTGGAGCTGAAGTATCAACAGCCAGATGGAGAGGTGCAGACTGGAATACCAAAACACCTTCAGAAGGATGAAATTTTGGGTGGAATTTGTGAAACGAAGGGGTTGATGTGGTGTTTCTTAGTGGCAGAGGATGCATCTGTTAGCATACCTACCAGAAACATCCTCTGCTTCAAGAAAAAAACACGTGACTTCTGGAGTTGGTTTGAAAGGAGCAAAATGTCACTAATTCCTCTTTATTGCCCTGGCTGGTGAGAGTAAGGGAACTCAATTTCATTAAAAGGGAGGATATTTTAATGCACTAGATACTCATTCTTCTTTAAACAGTTCAGTGAAAGGAAAGGTAGATTATCTTGTCACCTTCGTTTAAAGTTATGGTAAACTTTTCTTGGCAGAGTTCAGTTGAAATGATACCTTTCCATAAAAATTCTGGCTCAGACAAACCAACCTTTTCCAAACTGTCAAAATATTTTGTTCAAGTACTGTTTGTTATTTTTGGACTCCACAGTACCTCTCAGGGTCAGCACTTCTCTCTTTTACCAGTGAATTACTGGACTCTGGCAGGTAGAGCCACATGAGTGAGGAACAAAATTATTTGCAAGAGTTTCTGGAAGAATAAATAGAAAGGCACAAGTGAAATTATCCCTGTGTAGTAAAAGATTGACTAGTGTAGAAAGAACAGCTTTTTAGGTCACATTGCTCCTTAGTCACCAAGTGCCAAAAGGAGGCAGAGGCAGATTATGGAGAGGAAACAAAGAGCAGGAGGAGAGAAGAACAAAATTAGAAAACTGAAATATTAAATGACATGCAACAGCTAACAACAAATAAATCTTCATTCTCTTTTGGGAAAATTGAAAGATTGACCTAGAAAATGGTAACTATAGTGCAAGTTTTTAAAAGGCAGAGAAGGTGATATTTAGACCTCTGTCCCTTGGAAAAATTTTACAGCAAGTAGTCAAACAATTTCACTTAGGAACAAATTGTGCCACGCTGTTCTAGTTTTGTTCCATACATAGTTAATGGGCATTATACAGAAGAAAAACAACAGATGTCTTGGATCCTGGTGTGGTTTTTTAGCATACGTTAGGACATGGTCTCTCATAACTTGCTTTTAAAAATAAGAAACACCGTGGGCAGAAAAACTTCAGAGAAGTTACAAGCACAGGAGGCGGCAGATGTGTGCTTTTTGTGTAGTCTAGTTTTCTAGCTGGCAACAATGAAATGAAGATCAGGCTAAAATAATCTGTATGTAATGTGGCCCTGGAAGGGCTTGTAGTTTTTTGGAAGATATTGTCAATGTTTGGGATGTTTTGAGTGAACTGAAGAAGTGACATGGGGTGAGGAGGATGGAATATGATGGGTATATAGGAAACCTCAACAGCAATGGTCAGTTATCCAGAGAAGAAAAGCTGACTATTCTGAGAAGGTCTGATCAGAAAACCTACTAAAAGGTAAAGAACTACTTGCCCACTATGCTATTGGATAGAGGACAAGGACAAACTGATTTGGGCAAGCTAGATATTAAGCTTAGCTTGCTCGTAGTAACTTAATTTTTTCTTCTAGAGTAGTGGTGGAATTTCTCCTGAGGCAAATGGCAGCAGTGTGCATGTTAACTTGGGCAAACATGTCAGGAGTAGGAGGTGTAGTTGGTGCTGCACAGGAGAAAGCAAAAACGGTCTTGATTGCTTAGACTCCCTTCTGGACCAGCTTTTCTGAATCTGTAACAGCCAAGGCTTTGTTGTGGAGTTTAAATACAAAAACAAGTCTGAGTCTTACAGAATCATAGATGTTAAATGGCACTGGTCCCAGTACTGACTCTGAGGAATGCCAGTTGGTGTTGGTGTCCGCTTGGCTATCGAGCCATTGACCACAACTCTTTGAGTGTGACCATCCAGCCTGTTCCTTGTTCACTGACCGGCCCATCTGTCAAATCCATGTGTCTCCAATTCAGAGACAAGGATGTCGTGCTGGACAGTGTCCAAGGCTTTGCATAAGTCCAAGTAGATGATGTCAGTTGCTCTTCCCTTATCCACTGACACTGCAACTCTGGTGTAGAAGCCACCACACTTGTCAGGCATGATTTGCCCTTAGTGAAGCCATGTTCACCATCACCAGTCACCTCCTTATTTTCCATGTGCCTTCACATAGTTTCTGGAAAGATCTGCTCCATGATCTTGCCAGGGACAGAGGTGAGATTGGCTGGCCTGTAGTTCCCTGGATCTTCTTTTTATTCCCTTTTAAAAAATGGGGGTTATGTTTTCTCTTTTCACTGGGAACTTTACCAGACTGCCACGACTTCTCAAATATGATGGATAGTGGATCAGCAACTTCATCCACCACTTTCCTCAGGACCTGTGGATGCATCTCATCAGGTCCTAGGGACTTGTGCACCTTCAGGTTCATCAGATGGTCTCAAACCTGATCTTCTCCTACTGTGGGCAGTTCTTCATTCTCCCAGTTCCTGCCTGTACCTTCTGTGACTTGGGTGGCATGGCCAGAGCACTTGGTGGTGAAGACTGAGGCAAAAAAGTCATTGAGTACCCAGCCTTCTCCATATCCTGGGAAACCAGGTCTTCTCTTTCCTTCTGGAAAGGGCCCATATTTTCCCTAGTCTTCCTTTTATCACTGATGTACTTAGAGAAGCTTTTCTTGTTTTCCTTGAGATTCCTGGCCAAATTCAGTTCTATCAGGGCATTAGCTTTCCTAACCTGATCCCTGGCTGCTTGGACAATTTCTCTGTATTTCCTTCTGAACTACTTGTCTTTGCTTCCAGCTTCTGCTTTGTGTTTGAGTTTGTTCAGGAGTTCCTTGTTCATCCATGCAGGCCTCAGGGCATTTTTCCTGAGCTCCTCTTTGCTGGGATACATTGCTCCTGAGCTTAGAGAAGGTGATCCTTGAATATTAACCAGCTCTCTTGGGCCCCTCTTCCCTCCAGGCCTTTATCCCATGGTATTCAGCCAAGTAGATCCCTGAAGAGGCCAAAGTCCAGGGTAGGGAGTTTGCTGTGCACCCTCCTCACTGCCCTAAGGGTTGTGAACGCCACCATTTCATGGTCACTGCGGCCAAGGCTGCCCTTGAGCTTCACGTTCTTCACCAGCCCTCCTTGTGGTGAGAACAAGGTCCATCACAGCACCTCTCCTGGTTTGCTTCTGCCCTGCTGTGTTGTCCCTCCAACAGATCTCGGTGTCCCCCACAAGGACCAGAGCTTGTGAATGTGAGGCTGCTCCCACCTGTCTATAGAGGGGCCTCATCGGCTTGGTCTTCCTGGTCAGGTGGCTTGTAGCAGAGCCCCACTGTAATGTCACCTGTCCCTGCCCTCCCTTTACTCCTGACTCATAAGCTCTTGATGAGCTCCTCAGCCATCCCAGGTGGAGCTTAGTGCATTCCAGCAGGTCATTGACACAAACACCCCTCTCATCTCCCCTGCCTGTTCTTCTGAAAGACCTTGTGTCCCTCCATCCCAACGCTCGGTCACAGCAGCCACCCCACCACCTCTCAGTGATGCCGATAAGATCGTAGCCTCGCAGGTGCACACGCATCTCCAGCTCCTCTGGTTTATTCCCCATGCTACGTGTGTTTGCAAAGAGGCATTTAAATGTCACTAAATTATCACTGAAGTGGTTTAATGTAGCTATATTTAACACGAAAATACCTTGTTTAAAATAACCCTTTGTTTGCTCTGTCAATTCCCACAGGACAAGTAGCCTGGAAGCGAGCGGTTCGTGGGGTTCGAGAGATGTGTGACGTCTGTGACACCACGATCTTCAACCTCCACTGGGTCTGCTCCAAGTGCGGCTTTGGCGTCTGCGTGGATTGTTACAGGATGAGGAAAAAAAACTCACATGAAGGTGAGAATTCATATTGCTACTTTAAACAAAGTGGGGAGAGGGGAAAGAAAACCTATATTTTGAGCTTGTAAGTCAAGAACAACCTTAAACAACAAGACAATAAGCCTTCCCAACAAAAAACCACCCCATGTTGTAGACCTGTGGTTTGGTATATCGATAACAGTAAAATATGGAGCTTTCCAGAGGAGGATGAAAGATGCGTTAATAAAACAACTAAATGGTTTTGTTTTACAGATGATGACTCGGATACTTTCTCCTGGTTTAAATGTGTGAAGGGGCAGGAACATGAACCAGAGAATCTAATGCCTACACAAATAATTCCCGGAAAAGGTATTTTACGTATTTAGTTGGGATGAAAAAAGGCTGTAGGCTTTTGCCGTCTTTTGTATGTTGTTGATATTGTATTGAGGGGTGGTTTTTTAGTAATGAAGTTAGTAGAAGTTTAGTATTTATCATCCAAAGACTGGAACAGCCTATATACTTAGTACTACTTTATTATATTTGATATTTACAAAGAAATACAAAAACTTCTTGTTTAATGCTGAGCTGTGTTTGTGTACTATTGTTTACCTGCATAGCATACACAATTTCCGTAAGTCTTATGGAATGCTGGATGTTCTAATTACATGTGAGCTCACTAATGACTCTTTTCCTTCAGCTCTCTATGATGTTGGTGATATTGTTCACTCCATAAGAACAAAATGGGGAATAAAGGCAAATTGTCCTTGTGCAAATAAGCAGTTCAAGGCACTATCAAAGCCAACTCTGAAGGAGGATTCAAAACAGGTATTTCTACTTTCTGTCTCACACTGTGTAGTATAGGTTTGGCTCAGTCTACTACCCATATTTGAAACCACCGGTAACTGATTTTGGAGGTTTACTAATCCTGTCCACCACTGATAATCCTACCATGTAGGTTTTTGTTCAAAATTTGTGTTCAGTATTTGTCTTTCTGTTCTTTTTTAAATTTTGGGGAAAATAGTGTTGTGTCCATTTGGCAGGCTGATATGTCAGTAAGTGACCTATCTCTGAAAAATGCTCAGTGAGGATTTTTTAGAGTAAAAATAAGATTAGATTGAGAGAACCCTTAAGACAAGAGTCTTAAGAACAGACTAGTGAGAATGGTTGCAAATTGTAGGCTCTCCCTTGGGTCCTGGAGATGTAATACGTGCAGCATCTAAAAGAATGAGTAGGATGGAAGAGCACTGAGAGCACTGGAATTCATAAAAGATCTAAACATGAATAAAATCGAGGGCTAGAGCAGTATGGAGAAGTGCTCATTTCTCTAGGAATCCTAGTAGAAAGTTTGATACTCATACTAAAAAACCAAACTACCGTGTGTTTATTTGTAAATGGAAGTAGTGGGTTTTTTGCTTTTTAAAATAGAGGACAAATTAATGGCTTAGTTTTGCAGCATCTTGCAAGAAACCAGCTGAATTTAAGTAATTTTGATTTTGTGATATCCTTACGCCTAAACTTATTTTGAGAATAAATGTGTTATCACAAGTGTAAGAAGCAGACTGGACTTGACTTCAGTGCTGGTAATCAATAGAAGAATCACCTAGAACCTCCAAACGAGTAGATAAATCAGCTGCACAGGAGGTGTACAGGAGTCCTGGTCTTGGATTGTGCTGGCCAGGCTAGTGCTCCACTCATAGGCAGGTGGTTTAGACCTGGCAGGTATTCCAGTCTACTGAACCAGACCTCCAGCTTAGCCCTGGGCTGCACATCAGCTAACACTGGAATTGCAAGAGCGCTGCTACCCTGTTTCCCAAAAAATAAGACCTACCCTGAAAATAAGCCCTAGCATGATTTTTTTTCAGGATTTCTGAGGATGCTCGAAATATAAGCCCTACTCCAAAAATAAGCCCTAGTTACAGTTCATTTTTAAAAAGTCAATTTAAATAGTGTCCAGAGAGCTATAAATGTAAAAGTATGCATCTTTTGGAGCAAAAATTGATATAAGACCCTGACTTATTTTCGTGGGAACAGGGTATTAAAACTGCTTTTGGTTCCCAAAACAGTCCTAGAAAATGCACCTGGAAACTCGGCTTGTCCGAGGGGTGATGGACTCCATCGCCTGCTCTTAAAGGTGGGAGATCCCAAATCCTGCTGGATCATCATCTGATGATGATCAGCCAACACTGAGACACAATGCTGACCTCTTGTGGAGATCAGATAGTTTTTGAAGGGCCAAACCATTTTTGGGTAAAACAATCACATTGGAAGAGCTTGCTTCCCCTTCTCGAGTAGAGTGTTTGTGTCTAAACAAGCTCTCACTTTGTTTTTTCAGAACTTAGTACCTGGTGAGCGGACCAGCCTTCAACACAACAGCTTTGTCCTGAGCCCACAAGTCACAACACAGGACCCTCCTCTGAAGTCACCAATTGGAAGTAAACAAACTGCTGCAGTAAATACTTCTCCTTCATTAAGTTGGTTATCAAATCTAATGAGTGGAAACGTGAATAAAGAAAACAAAGGTATGTGCGGAACCAGTGAGGAATAAACCCTTTGTGGCTGTTTATCAGAAGAGTATAGACCAGAGCCAGCAATATTTTGTGTTGAGAATGATAGGAACTGCCTGCTGGGATGGATGTTCAGTGCCTGTATCGAAAACAGGTGCCTGGGAATGACTTGGAGTAAAACCTGTCAGGTTAGCGTGTTCTTTTTTGAAAACTGGATTAACATCCCATTGATGTAAGTATTCTTGAAAATTCAATTTGAGAATGTATTTACTTTAGAATGTGTGATTTTAAAAACTTGGGAGTATCGAAGAAAATTAAGTGAAAGGAATATTTCATCTGTGTATATCGAGAGGAGATATATATATATATGTAGAGAGATTTATATATAGATACATAGATACATGTATGCAAACAGGAGTATCTTCTTGTTTCAAAATAAAAATCCAAAGCATATACTTCTCATAGTTCAGAGGATTAATCCTTGCTTCGTTCTCAGATGTGTTCTGTTCTTTTTTCATTTCAGAGAAACTCCTCATACCTGTTTCGAAGAATGAAAACAAACCTCTTCAGACACTTCCCAGTTTAGCTAAGCCTGCTGCGGCCCTGCAGACATTCAACAGTGCAATATTAACACCTGTGAGCAACAATAACACGGGGTTCTTGCGGAATCTGTTGAACTCTTCAGGAGGAAAGGTATATGAAAAATTTTGCTTTACAGGTTTGAGTTGACACCAGACTTTAGACTACTGTTCTAAACCTGTGAATGACTACCACAGACACTTGCCACAGTAGGTAAAATTCTGTCTGTGTTTGGGGAAAAAGGACTTAATTCATTGTCGGTGTTGCAGTGTCCCACTTAGTGCTCTCTAGAGCAGAAGCTCAGTGGTGCTATCAGTATGTCTGACCTGGTGAGGGATTGGGAACCAAGAGATAAAGCAGATAATTTACTGTCTGGCAAGTGCATTGATTGGCATGTCCATTAGACTCAAAAAAAGAAGCATCAAGGAACTTACAGATACAACAAAAATCGTTCTGTGGTGGGTGATGTCCTTCTCACACCTGGTTTGCAGACTGGCTCACTTCAAATGTTCCCGGCCTTTCTTTGGTCTTACAGATATGACTTCAAAACGATGGGGTAAAATATTGGCCTTGAGAGCTTCCTCATGAAACTACATTTCTGTTCTTTGATATAAAGTCCCGTTCTGTGCTGTATTTCAGGTGTTTAGGGAATAGACTGTGTTGCTGAAACGTTAACCAGAGCAGAACTTCTGACGCCAGAATGCTGTAGGCAAAGTGTCAGAAGTGGCACTGGCAGTTAGTGACGTTGAATTTCTAGACAGCGAAGTTCTGCAGAGTTTTGTTTCTCTGTGTGGCTTTGAGCTCAAGAGAGAAATTTTGAAAGTGGTAAATATCTTCTTTAAGATCTGCATCATAAGGCAACAGGAAAGTGCCCCAACTTATTTTTTTGTTCTTTTTTTCTCTGTTTTTTTAAATCAGACAGACAACGGACTCAAGAGTACACCCAAAATCCTTGATGACATTTTTGCTTCCCTGGTGCAAAACAGAACCATTACAGACTTGCCTAAGAAATCTCAAGGACTGACTATAAAGCCCACGATAATGGGCTTTGATACGCCTCACTACTGGTTGTGTGACAACCGCTTGCTGTGTCTTCAAGATCCCAACAATGAAAGCAATTGGAACGTCTTCAGGGAGTGCTGGAAGCAGGGACAGGTATTGAAGTTCTGCATTTTCCATTTTCACATCATGTGCTTTACCCTTAGTGCAGTGATAAGCAATGCTAAACCTTCATAAAATATCCTGTGTGAACACTGTTAGATCCTTGGATAAAGTGATCTGTATTTTACTGTTTGTAACCGATTTCTAACCACACTGCTCAACTTACAGCTCTGCATAAAAAGCTGCCTTGTAGCTTGAAATAAAGAACGATCAAATGCACGGTGTAATTCTGGTGAGGCAGCCTGAGCATTTATTTTGGAAAAGAGAATGTTTGCAAAGTGCCTGTGTTCAAAAGTTCAGTACATTTTATGCATTACCCTGTTCAGTTTGGAATTAGAATTTTTAGTGTGTAATACTTCTTCAGAATATATTCTTCTTCTTCTTCATAGCCTGTAATGGTGTCAGGAGTGCATCACAAATTAAATGCAGACCTTTGGAGACCAGAGTCCTTTAGGAAGGAATTTGGCCAGCAGGAAGTAGATCTGGTTAACTGCAGGACCAATGAAATCATCACTGGAGCTACTGTAGGGGATTTCTGGGATGGATTTGAAGATATTTCAAGTAAGTAGTGTGAATTTTTCTTCCAAGAGATAAAATAATCAGCAGAAATACTCTTGCCCCAGCAAAATTTGCCATCGTTAAGCAACCTCAAGCAGCATAAAAGATGTTTCAGGGTCCCTCTTCATCCTGGACAGTGTGTCTGCAATGTGTTCTCACCGTGTGTGATTATGGGATGGTGGAATGGATAGAAATTGTCAGCTCTCTGGAGGATTCTCCTTCAGGAGTATGTTTGGCTGGCATGAGTCTTTTGGGGAAACATTCTGAGAAAGTTTGGGATCTCCCTACCAAGTAGGTTCATCTCTCAGTTTTTCTGCCCAGTTGAGTGAAACATAAAAGAGCATCTGTGGGGTTTGCGCTCACAGGGTAGTTGGATTTTGCTGATTTAACTTGCAGGTGCCTTTTGTGTCAAAGGAACCAAAGTTATTCTGTATAAAAGCGTGTTTTGAGGAGGTGAGCATGAGGTTTGGCATTGTTTTTGCTTCTAGGTACAAACTTTTTTTAGGAGAATTAATACTTGCTGTGGCATCCGGGGTTCTCCTTCGTCTGTTTGTGTGATGTAAGCTTATGGAATTTAGTACTTGGGGCCGGAAAGCTCACTTAGACTTTTCTGCCACTTGATCTTTGAAAAGATTTGGCTTTATTATCAGCCTCAAACACCAAACAGTTGCTGGAGGTAAATTGCAGGCGAGCTGGCAAAGTCTACTTGGTCTGGTCTGAACTCTCCTGTCGTAACACGTTTGTCACGGTGTGTCAGACAAACCTGTGTGTCTGGTTCCGCACGAATAGTTGTGAAATGAACATGATTTTGAACTAAGAGAAGGATTTCTTTGTCTTAATTCTTTGCATTTTGAATTGTACCACTATTACAAACTAAGACTTGTTCATGTTTGACGATAGGTCGCCTGAGAACAGAAGAAGGGGAGCCAATGGTGTTGAAACTTAAAGACTGGCCTCCAGGAGAAGACTTCAGAGATATGATGCCTTCTCGGTATGGATTTACAAAGAAACTCTTTATCGCTTGTGTGAGACACCCCCAAAATAATGGCCTGTAGGAATACTCTTATTTTTCGCCACCTGCTTCAGCCTCGAAGCAGCTGGTTGCATGTGAACGGTGTTGTTTCTCAGAGATGCCTGACACAGCTGGAAATGCTGAACAAGTTTTATAATAAATGTTTATGTAGTTAACTATATTTATTGTCAGGTAAAGCGAGTACTTAAAATTGCTAATGATTGGTTAAACTTCGGAAGCTTCCTAAAAGCCTGAGTAATTTTTAAATCTGAAGTTCAGCAGAAGCTTGGGTTTTTTTGCAAAACCTTTTTAAGCATTCAGACTTTCTCTGTTTGCTATTAGTTGAGATTATTAGGCAAGGAAATAGCATTACTCTGGAGCAGTGAAATTTGTTTCTCTGCTACATTCCCATGTCTTGATTTGTTCCTTTTCATGGTGTACAGTAACCCCCTTGCGGGAAGGAGTACCGTTTCTCCACTGAAGAAAGCTTTGGTTTTGGTGTATTTTAGTGTTTTTTTTAATCAGTTTTTAACATTCAATTGTGCTGTATTACTTTAGGTTTGATGATTTGATGAAAAATATTCCATTGCCAGAATACACTAGGAGAGGTGGCAAGCTCAACCTAGCCTCTCGACTTCCCAACTATTTTGTGCGACCAGATTTGGGCCCCAAGATGTACAATGCGTACGGTAAGGAATTTTTCACTCTAAAGTTCACGTTGACCACGCTTTCAAGTTAAAATTTACTGTCAATTAAATGAATCCTCACTGTTGTAGACAACTTGATTGATCCTAATGATCTGAAAACCTAATGGTATCCAGAGCATTATATGATTTTATTAGATTTTTTTTTTTCCCAGGTGGTTTCAAGCCAATAATGTTTTTTCCCAGTCTACCCATCAACTTGCACACGTGTATACACAAGCTCCCTTTCCTATAGCTGGCCACATGTATCTGTTGTTATGCTATCACTTCTGGCTGCATCACTTCTGTTGCGTCTCCTTTTTGGGCTATATCCTGTAGTTTTTAATCTCCTTTTGAGCGGTTCTTTCCAGGGCTGGTTCATCTGCTGTCGCTCAAAAGCCATTTAAAACTTTAAGCGGGATTGTGGCCGGTAACCACTGCAGCAGCTGCTTTCTGGAGTGACTGTTCAGGAGATCACTCTGGTTTAAACTGCTGTAGAAAATATAACTTTGATATATCACGCAGGCCAGGTATAGATACAGATCCGTGTGTCAGCCTGTGAGCTGTAATAATTGGGAAGACACAAGCAAGATGGGGAAGGTTGTGGGTATAAAGTATGTTGCTGTACTGGAATAATTGCTGATGGAAGTAAAAGCTCTCTGGGCTTTGCAAGTAGTGCTGCTGAAAGGGGCATTAGGTTTCTTTTTGTCTTACTAATGTACCTCTACTTTTTTTTTTTTCCTTCAGGCTTAATAACACCAGAGGATAGAAAATACGGCACAACAAATCTCCATTTAGATGTGTCTGATGCAGCGAATGTCATGGTTTACGTGGGTATCCCCAAGGGCCAGGCTGATCAAGAGGAAGGTAAAGTCTTTGTGTTCCGAGGGGGTTATTTCTGTGCGTGGAGGGAAGGCCCTTCAGTGTAACTGCTCGTGTTCACTCCCAACAGAAGTGCTTAAAACCATACAAGACGGCGATTCTGATGAATTGACAATTAAGCGTTTTACTGAAAGTCGAGAAAAGCCTGGAGCTCTGTGGCACATTTATGCTGCTAAAGACACAGAGAAGATCAGGGAATTCCTTAAAAAGGTAAGCTGTTGTATCTTAAAAACTCATCTTTGTGTAGGCTTGCAAATACATATCCTTAGGCTTTTCTCCCCTTTCTATCCCAGTTGTTCTGAAAACAAATGTCCTTGAGTTGTATCCAAGACAAAAGTTGTTGTGTGCCATGAATTTTGTAGGATCTGAGGAGGGTGGCGAGTTGAAGCTCGAAGTTACCCTGTAGGTAACCACGCTGCTTCGGCCTGCGCTTCTTACAGCACAAGTAACGATGGTGTGTAGTGAACAAAAAACCAGCTGCTTTACGTGTAGGCAAAACCACAGTTTAATCTTAAATTAGATCCTTCTTAAAAGCATGTGAGATGTTCTTGGGAAATGCCGGAGCAATATGTGGCACATCAAGTTCTTCCTTGTCCTCTCCCTTTTCCTACCTTTTTTTTTTTCCATACCTTTGTGAGGTTTGAATCAAGGGAAAAACATGAGGTATTTGGGGTGATTCTTTTTATGGGAGTTAAAGGTTTGAGATGTGATACTCCATCCAAAAGGGCTTGTCTCAGTATTTAAATTCACCACAAACGGTCCAGAGTTGTTGGCAGTATTAATTCTGGAACTTATTTGGTGCTTTAAAAGTGGGAAGAGCTAATATATTGATGTTTAAAAGAATAAATGGAATTATATGAACAACTGTTGGCCTTGTCAGCCTGGCTACTGTCTTGGGCAGAAGCTTAGCGAGGCTACAGCCGATTTGTTTAGTATTAACAAAGAACAAATCTTGGTAAAACACGATGCTGGCTTTGATAAGCGCTGGCATTTTGAGCTTTGACATCTGTGCCTCACAGGTTTTGTAGCACAGTTGCCTGCAGGCGTGAGGTGTTTCAGCAGCTTCAGTGTATCGCCTCCCAAAAGAGTTTTCAGGCTACAGTCCTGGATGTAAATGCCAAAGCAAATTGGATTTATACTGGAACTTCTTTCATTAAATCTCTGCCCACATCCCTCAAATTTCTGTTCTGAAGCACTTATTGTGCCTCCCAGCCTCATTTCTCCTGAAAATCGCGTTAGTATCCCCATTTTTTTCAGTGAGCACACTGGGTTGTGCTGGCCTCGGGGCTGAATTCCGCATTCGGGATGTTTTTTCCCAGTTACAGGCTATAGTAGTGTTAGAGTATGATCCCGTATATGACAGTGGTGAACACACACAAGTCACTTAACCCTTCTGTTTCTTCTTACTGTAAATTGGGCTTGCTTGCGTTCCCCATATCCACCTTTGCTATGTGTCTGTGAAGCGAGGGGGACTGGGAAATGAAGCCTTGACAAGGAAACCAAGGACTGAATAAGAATCCAAACCTTTTATCGGTGCGAGTCACTCGAGCTGGCGTGCGTACGGAACCACAGGTACATCGCAGCTGTCCAGCGAGACCGGGCTGTTGTAACACCTGTTGTCTTGTGACTTTTCAGGTTGCGGAAGAGCAAGGTCAAGAAAACCCTGTAGATCACGATCCCATTCACGATCAGAGTTGGTACTTGGACCGATCGCTAAGAAAACGCCTTCATCAAGAGTACGGAGTTCAAGGCTGGGCTATTGTACAGTTTCTAGGAGATGTAGTTTTCATTCCAGCTGGAGCTCCACACCAGGCAAGGAGCAGGGATGCTGTTGTGGCCTGGCCGCGTGGGCAGACGTTTGAGCACGCGGCTAATTCTTGTTTGTTCTCTCTAGGTTCATAATTTGTACAGTTGTATTAAAGTTGCAGAAGACTTTGTATCCCCAGAGCATGTCAAACATTGCTTCTGGCTCACTCAGGAATTTAGATATCTGTCGCATACGCATACGAACCATGAAGATAAATTGCAGGTAATTTACGGATGCTCTAGATGAACCCTGTTCCTCCTCCCTCTGTCAAAAAAAAAACCCAATCCCAAATAAAACAGCAAAACAGTCCCCAAAAACCAACAAACCACCCTCACCAAACCCATAATGTGAAGATTTAGCTCTCCAGAACCCAAGTTGCTTTCGCGTTCAGATCAGCTTTAATGCATTGGATCTTGAGGAATTCCTACTAGGTGTAGAATTTCTACTAGGAGGAGGAATTTCTACTAGGTGTACTCTAGTGAACCTGCTTTAGCAGGTGTGTTGGACCAGATGATCTCCAGGGCTCCCTTCCAACCCAATCCATTGTGTGATTCTCTGAATTCCCATAGGTTTTTGAATTGTTACAGTTCTTCAGTAGTTTTGAGGATGCCTTCTGAAGCTTCTCCTGAGATTCTTCTGAAATGCTTCCTCCTTCTGTTTCTTACATTTTCCCTTTAGCTGAACTCACGATGATCTTCCTGGGCCTCACATTTTCAGTTTATATCCTGTTAGAATTTGAGCTCTCACAAGTGATTTGTGTTTCAACTCAAAGGGGGTGTAGGAAGGGGGAAGAGGCGTGTTCTGGATGCCAGTCGTCCAACCTGACCTTAACCGCGCCGTTTATGCATCAAACCAAAGCCCTTTTCTCCCCTCCCAGGTGAAGAATGTCATATACCACGCTGTGAAGGACGCAGTCGGGATACTGAGAGCTAACGAGTCCAGCCTTAGCAGACCGTGAAGCAGAAAGCCTTAACCACACACTATGAAACAGAAGCGTTGGCAGCTGTTTTAACTACTCAGTCAGGACCTCTGTG
Organism: Pampusana beccarii; assembly: GCA_013399365.1. Classification (NCBI taxonomy): domain Eukaryota; kingdom Metazoa; phylum Chordata; class Aves; order Columbiformes; family Columbidae; genus Pampusana; species Pampusana beccarii. Next base: position 90,750 of record VWYH01007523.1, on the reverse strand, counting down.
GACTTTGAGATTCTATGAATGTTACCTCATCTTCCTTTCGGCAGTACCAGAGGATCGTGGTACTATGTTCTGTGTATTCTTCCAATGTTTACAAACCTGATCTGTATATGTAGTAATATGTATGGACTGTGGCATACTGTGAATGCTCAGTTGCAATAGAACTTTATATGGAGTTGCTCTCCAAACTGTACAAAATACCTCCTATAGAACTGTCGGAAACTATTCCAAATTGCTCATTTGAAAAAAAAGATATTATTCAAGACGTTGTAAAGCTCTGATTTTTAAAATTTATTTTGGGGTGGGAGGAAGTATGGAGTCACCCCAGTTAATAACCAATTTACATAAAAATAAGAATGCGGTTCTGGAATTTCACATTAACATAGAACTAGCATTTAAAAGTAGCTTTAAGCTATTGTATAGTAAGATAGAGATGGGGGTTAACCATCTTTAGGTAAATGTATTTAAATTTCTAAATGTTAAAAGAAACTTTTAATCGAATGTCTTCTGTTTGAAACTGCTCTTTAATTTGAACTGATGTTTGATTCTCTGGTTTTTAACACTGAATGGTCTACATAAAGTTCTTCTATTTCAGACATTGTTCCTTGCCTGGCTTCTTCAATTGACTCCTTACAACGTAATTAATCCGATGCAGCGCTTTGAAATGCAAAAACAAATTGTGTATCATATACCGTTCATATAATTTCTTAAAGTATCTGAAGGCTTAGGGTGTTTAATTGACTGACAGATCTGTTTTAGATTATTTATATATGATTATTTATATATAATAACATTTTTTTTTGTTAACCACAGCATGACGTAGCTCGACTGCTGCTTTTCTGCCACTGCCAGTACAATGGTCCGTATCAAATGAGCTTTGCAGCTTCAGTCTGCAATGGCAGGTTGCTCTGAAATGACTCAGACTGAAAACATCATAAAACTTAAAGCAGAGGGGTCAGGAGCGGAGAAGCGCTTCTCTTCCCTGCCCAGAGAAAGGAACCTTTCTGATTTGAGTGTCCTGCCCCAGACAGCTCTTGGGAAGAGCCAGCCAGGAGGGGAACCTCCTACTTACCCAAAAGTCACTTTTTGAAACTCTGTGTAACAAATTGACAAACTCTGTGCAAATTCCTCTCCCTGTAGTACTTCACCTGCTGCTAATGATCAGCAGGAACTGTTCAGTCTCAGGTGACATTTCTTTTTTTCAAATAAACTTCATCTTACCCATCCCTAAGTCTCCACGGTGGAGCTGAGACGGAGGTGACTTGCAGGGAGCAGGAATCTTCATCAAGTTAGAATAAAATGGGATAGGAAAAGGTTTGGCTGCTGTGAGTAGGTACATCTGCTTCCTTCTTCTCAGAGGGAGACACATGCAAGGAACTGAGGCAGTTGGGAGGTGTTCTCCTCCTACAGGGACATGTTCTGCCTCACTCAGCTTATGCTGCCAGTTTAAATTCTGCTGAGCAACACCCCTCTGTGTTCAGAACTCCCCTCTGTCTCTACTTGCTGATGGTAAATATGGGCCTGTTTCCTGGCACTTCACCTGCCTTCCATAAGGAAAAGCAATACAGCCTTTTAGATTCGGCGTTTTGCGCTTGAACTGGTTAAGTATCCTTCAAGGCAACGCTTCAGCTGACTGATCTCTCTTGCAGCATCAGGTGTGAAGATACTGAGCTGAAACAGCCCAACGGCTTTTCTCAGAGCCAGCTGGAATGTTCACAGGGAGCAGAGTACAGGGGCCACTGCTTGAGTCACGCTCATCTTACAGGTGTGAGAAGACCCATTGTTGAAGCTGCATTTTGAACTTTCTTACAACTCCACTGTTGTTTGATCTGCTTTTCTTGTAGCATTATCTACCCATCTTTCTGATCTGTCCTCTCTGGACTTCTGAGACTACAAGAAACAATTAGTCCCACGTGCTCATTCTTATGAGGTTTGGGGTGGAGATGAAACGCTTGATAATAACATTTCTCCAAAGGAGTGTCGGGGTGACCTTCACCCCTGCAGAGGTGAACAGCTGCTTTTTACAGCTGAAACTGGAAGTTGCTGGCCACCCTTCAGGTGTCTGCCTGCCTGGTCTGTTCTCCCATCCTTGCTGTTGGAACACAATTATTTAGAGACTTAAGTTTTCCTTCAGAATCTCCCTTAAAATTAGAAACTTCTTTGCCTGCGAGGCTTTTGTGGCATTGACACGTTCGGGTGAGTGATGCTGTGGATACTTGCTGTGCAAACCACCTTTTGGGAGTCAAAACAGCTTTTCCTTGAGAGGAGACACCTCTCCTTGGATCTCCTTGACCCTAAAAATGCACCGCGTGAGCAGCAGATGGTTTTTTACCACTGGCGAGTGTGAAGGGATAGTACCTGGAATGATTTGGAAAAGGTTGAGACATCTGATGTTAAATAAGCTTTCTTTAAATAAACTGTGAAGGTCATAAATGTGCTGAAGACAAAAAAGAAAGGTGTTGTAAAGCCAGGAGAGGGAGCTGGCAGAGGTGGATATCGCTTGTGAAAAGAGTTTGAAGTGATACAAACTAAACTAATGTTAAAAGCAGCTTTAATAAAATTTGTAGTGATTCAGATCTTACACCACTGCAGGTTTTTGGTAGCAGATTAAGCCAAAGTGCCTTTTAGGGAAAGATGCTACTTGAAGCTACCAATGTATTTTCAGGACTTTATATCTAAAAATACATGACATGACACCACCATTGCCATTTCACCACAGCCTCTCAGAGGGGAGACGGGCTGAACAGAAAACTGTAAGATCATCTTTACAGACTGCACTCCCCAAGAAGTATATTACAGTAGTTTCTTGGAGAACACGCTCTCCAGGAAGAAAAAAAAAATATATATATATATTACATAAAGTATTCTCTCATCTTAAGTTTTGTATTTTGAATGTAGGACAGAATATCCCATTGCAAAAAGAAAAGAAGGCAAACTGTACAGCCGCGTTGCGCCCTTAGCTACGGAGCGTGGCCAGTCGCGACTGCATCGCTTCGATATCTTCCTCCTCGTCAGCCGCGGCAGCCGCTCCCATGGGCTCGGGCTCTGGGAGAGCGTCTGTGACTTTACTCGGTGCTTTGCCCAAGGCCCCTGCGAATGACAAACGGGCTCGTTAGGGTGCATTTGGTCTTCATTTAATAAATTAAATATAATTCAACCTGTCGTTTCTGTTACAGGACACACAGGGGAATTGGCCTGGGCTGCTGGTTGGTGCAGCAGGAGGGAAGGAGCTGCTCCCAGCCAGGAAACGGGGGGGAAAAGAACGGAATGGGGTGGAAAAGAATGGAATGGGGTGTGACAAACGCGAGAGGGCAACAAACCAGTGTGGGACACGAGGTAACAGGCAGGAACTGGGGAACTGTGTTCTCAGTGTGTCACAGCTGAACGCAGCTCCAGTACTTGCATTTGTCACATCGTGTCATGAGAAACACAGGTAAGGAGCAGGCTAAGCATCGACTGAGTCAAATAATTAAACCATTACTTCCTCAGCTGTAAGGCAGGAATCATAACCTGAAGACTCAAGACAACGCAGCTGAGTTTATTTCCTGGCTTAATAACAGTGTCTCTAGTCAATCAGAGAGATGGCACCTTGTGAAGAGGATGCACGGTACAAACACTGATCTGTAAAGGCCTCAATGAGAGCGCTGCAGCGACAGCAGCTGCTGCGCATCGCTTCATTTTACTGAGCGGCCTTCCCGGCCGGTATTCCCTGAGAAACCAGTTTGTCAGAGCGCTCTACCCACTGGCAAAGGCAGGGACACCACAGCCAAGTCAGAACAGACAAAGGTTTAAATTGCTGCATCTTACTGACCGGAGCGGGGGCTCCGCTCTCGGCAAACACAAACTCACCAGCTGTAATTTCAAAAAGGATTTTGTCGATTTCCATCTCGGCTTCCTCTTCCATTTCCTCCTGATCCTCCAGGCCCTCAAAGGTGTCCTCCAGCATTTCCTCTATAATACCAGCCTGGCAGAAAACAAAAAAGGCAGCACGTGATGCCCTTGGAAACTGCACAGTAAGTAATTGCTGCTTCGGAGATGAGGTGACGCCTCTCCAGGTGTTTTCCAGCTGCTCGCTCGCTGCTCCAGCTTTCTGGATCAAGGTCATCCTGTTGCACAAGGGTGGCCAACACACCTGCCTAGAGCTTAAGCTATAACCTGCTGTAAAATCAGTGTTTGCCACAGCTCCCATATTTTCTGTTTGCGTTTGGAAACATTCCTCTGCAGGGCCAGGTTGTTTCCATGCACAATGGCAAAATTATTAAAAAATAAGCTGGTTTGACCTCAACAATCTAGAGCGGTAAGAGGGGGGGAAAAAAGCAAAACAACTGTGGGAGTTAAAACAAAAATAACCATGACAAGAAGTAACGTGCTTCAAAATCAGAGCACTTTTATCGCACGGAGATACTACGCCAGATGTTTTAGAGCTGTATCAGAACACCCATCTCGCCCAAGATGGGACTTGCAGCTTCCCACTCCACAACAGGCTGTGTTGCATCTTTGGTAACGAACATTTTCACCCTGACAGCGAGAAATTCAGTGTCCCCAGCACAGAGAGCAGCTCGGGGACACGGGCGGTCACCGGGTGCAGGTGTGAACCCGTTCACGCTCCCAACCGCTCCGTACGAGCTTCCTCCCTCCATCCTCAACCCGAGCAGCTTTTTTCAGCTTCAAGCTTTACACCAGACCTGTTTGCAGTATCATCAAGTCAGGGTTTTCCCCAAATATAGTAAGTAACCTGCTAGAAAGTCCCCAGCTATTAACTTGCTGCTCTAATTCCTGTTTGTTAGTGCTCACACAGGCCTCTGACAAAGGGGCCACCTGTGGTGGCTGCAACGTCACCCAGGGCCACTCGAGAACCTGGGTACCCAGGGAAAAAAGGCTATTTTAGGGAAAAACAATTCCCGTTATGCAAGTGCAATGAGATGAAGTGCTGAGGCAGCCCCCCCATGCTCCCAAAACTCCTGCCGAATGGGAAAAGGCAACAACGATCAGTCGCTGCCGACAGCCCAACGCACCCGCGGCTCTGNCATGCTCCCAAAACTCCTGCCGAATGGGAAAAGGCAGCAACGATCAGTCGCTGCCGATACCTGGATTGTTGCCTGAGCAGGATGGGATGGAACAGTTCTGGACATGGATAAACGGTGGAAAGCACCAGAAATTATCTCAGAGTGGAAAGTTACTGACTCAAATCAATGATCTCGTGACCCTATAAATTGTGATCCTAAAGCGAGACCCGCTGATCTCCCCTGGATCCGGCCGGGCTGTGACCAGCACAGCACCTCCCTCTGACAGGGATGCCCAAAAGAGTCAATTTTGTGAAAACGAACTAATCATCTGCTGACAATCCCATGAGGATTCAAAGGCCAAACTCAGCCCCATGTGCCGGTGAAGACAGATTTCTCGAGATTCCACAAGCGTTCGCTGAGAAAAGTGACACACAAAGCGAGTAATTTGCTAAACTCGAGAGGGAAATTTTAGCAATGGGTGTATCTACCCATATATGACACATATATTCACATATCCATGGATTAGTGTGTGATTTATAACCCTGTATGCGTGTTTATTCCCATATTTACATGTGCTCATGTGTGTATAATTTGATTTATTTTGTAAGTACAGTGTGACCCTGCCATCATTGAATCTTTAAGTCGTTCTATCGATTATAACAAATTACTTTAAATCACTTTGCTAATTACCTGTTGATTACGTGTTGTTGGAAATCATATATAAGATTTGTGATCTACCTCAGTAAATCTCAAATTGCTGCTAAACCAAAAAAAGTGTACAAAAAATAATCAATTTTGCAACACCACCAAAGCGCTTGCACTGCACCCTACCAACCACCTCCTGTTCAGCCAAGCCTGATTTATGTTCTAGATCTTACCTTCATCATCTCTTTGGATAACTCCCTCATTGTTGCTTGGATTTCAGGGATTTTTACTAGGTTTTGCATAGCTTTCATCACTTCCGTGCTCTTCTGCAGTGAACCTGCTACTCTCAGGACAGCTGTGAAGGAGAGACAGAAAAGCTTTAACGATCCCTGCACCACCCAAAGCAGAGAAATCACACCCTACGTACACAGACAGAAATTTGTTTGCGTTTAGGCAATGTAATTTTAAAAAGAAACAGATATCCCGCTTCTTCATTCTTGTCTACCTTCCTGGAAAAGCTCAACTTTGACCCATATCAAAAAGCAGACATTTTTAAGCAAAGATACCAGTTCTGTGTGATTAGCTGGAGCAACCCAGATCTCCTGCCCAGAGATTTTAGGGCCCATGCACCCAGTTCATAAAGAGCAAGAGCTCCTGCCGAGGGTTTCGCTGGCGGAGCCACAATCCAGTTCCACATCCGACCGCTGACCAAACTCGTGGGCAGTGGAAACTTAATTCTGGCAGCTCTAGTCTGATACTTTCCCAGCAAAAAATAATCTAGAAAACGAATACTGAAGCGGATAAGCTGGAAATAAGCATAGTTTAAATGGAATTTAACAATACTCTTTCCAGAGGCTACTCTAATAATAGAAGTTACGAGTTCTACTCAGGGATGCCGATAAACCAAGAACAAAATGCAATAAATGAGGCTACTTTGAGGTTCTGGAATTGTGCACCTCGCAGCTTCCCAGCTATGGAGAACTCACCTGTTCGTATGTAAAATGGTCACTCCTTAATGAAGCAAAATGAAGGTACAGCATATGTTATTTTTCATTGTAATGCTTCGTTTCTTTAAGAACATTACACTTGTGATGTTAACAAACTAACAGAAGCCTTGCTTCAGCCGTCATTTCCCGAGATAAAGCTCCAGACTGAATTCCAGATTCCTTCCTACTGCTCAGGTAACCACAACAGAACATCCCCAGTAAGATGAAGATGCTGGTACCAACAACAAGGAGGAGGCTGCTTTGAGTTTTTCCTTTTAAATGACACTTCGAGCTGCAAGGATGGTCCCTCCTTCCCCTCCTGAATGAGGCACGTGTTACACTGAAGGTTCACATTGCGACTCCTGATTTGTCACTCATCTCATGTTAAATCTACCAGCAACACGCTGGGGTGGGGAGAAATCCTTTGACATTTCAGTAGCACCTCAACCCCCCCAGGTCCTTCCCTGTCTTTAATTCTCTCTGCTCTGCTCTTGTTAACAGCTTAAATGATCTAAGGCAGGAAAAATACTGCAGGAAATCTGGTACAACGGGTTTCTGATGTGGGTGAGGAATAAGGGAAATACCCCGGTACTGGGGGAGCACAAAGGACTGGGGAGGGTTTATGGGGAGCCAGGTATCGAACCACGGGGAAAATCGATTCATCCACATCGAGGAAATCAAACGCTGCCCCCCCATCTCCGTTTAGGACTCGGTAAGTGTCCTAAGACTCACTAGAGAAACAATAATTGATGAGATGAAGGGAATAAACTGCCTGTCACAGATCCTGTCAAAATCAGTAATGGGCTCCACGAGGATCCAGGGGTATTGAAGTAAGAAGGAACACACACTAAAAACGTGCCCCCAGTTACTGGAAGAGAATTCTGTTTCAGAGCACGTGATTTTCATGCCACTGCAACCCTCGGGCTCCAAGGAAAGGTGTTAGATTGGCTGAGGAGCAGCTAATCAGAGGAAACATAGAGCTAGTGAGGATCTGGGGAATAACCAGGTGGGGAACCCCAGGAAAGTAACTGGGAGCTCCCCGACTACTCCAGAGCCCAGGGTGGGAAACCCATCCAGACAGAGCAGCGGGGAAACAGAGTCCGAACATCCTGCAGACTAACAGGGTTGTCACCTACAGGGATATAGGAATCAGTATGGATAGAGGGGAAAAGTACGTTTTTTTGACCAACAAAAACCTATTATGGGACATTTTAAGGGGATTGCAGGAATGTGATTGAACATCAGAAGCTTTTTATGGCTTATTTAGAGGAAAGACAAATCTGGAGGAAGGGAGGGATCGAGGAACTGCAGCAGCCTCACATCTCTGGACCTGCTAGGGGAGGAATTTCCCAGGTCCTGGAGCCCACTGGGATCAGCTGCCTCGCACAAGAGCAGCACCGCTTCCAAATTCCAGCTCAGCCTGCGCTTGACCTTGGTTCTGAAAATAGAAACTCAGACATCATCTCTAGAGCTAGAGGAGTCATTGCACTCGGGCTCAGAAGTTCTTACCCAGCTGGTTCTTCATCCCCATGAGGACAGAGTTCATGTGAGCTTCGGACGCGTAGAGTTTGCTCACGGCCTTTCGCGAGCGGACCAGTTCCTTCGCCAAGATCACGCACACGTCTCTCTGACCCTTTTTGGCAGCATCCTTTATGGACCGCTTCACCTTCTCCTCCTCCCTCTGGATATCTGGAATACAGAAAAACACAGCAAATAATGACAAACTGCTAAGGATTTGGAAGAGAAACACCATTTTGTCTGGGTGTATTTTCAATAAAAGAATAATTTCTGCTTGATTTCAGATCCCCTCTGTTGCTCAAAGGCCTTGCTCTAGGCTGATTTACATGTTAGCCGGTTCATTCAGCTAAACATTAATAGGAAAATCCTCATTACTGAACATCCAGCTCTGTAATATCCTCCACAGTTACGAGTACTGTAAAGGCCTATCCAAGAAAACCACTGTGTGAAGCTGAGCTAAGATTAATTCTTAAGAAGCAAAAAAGGTCCAGTTAGGAACAAAGTACTCTGAGATGACTGTTACAACTTCAGAACAACCTCCTGACTATTAAACTGGCCTGATACAAATATATATATATATAAAAATACATACACACATATATAATATACCCACACAGTACTGACTTGTTGCTTACAAGATTAACACCGCTGTATTAATCACCAGAGAGCCCCACTGCACCACGAGGGGATAAAGTTGTCACAAGGAGTTTAAAAGTAGAAATCTCTGCAGACAGACAGGCATTTTCTTAGCAAAAATACTTACCTGTCAGATTACATCCAAAGCTTAACCATACGACCACCTTCAAGGGAATCTGAGGGCTGTTGCAGGCAAAATTGTCCTGTTTCTAAATCCCTAAAATGTTGGGGTTTCTGAAAAAAATGCATTCTGAAAGACTGTAGAAGGCTGATCTCTCAGAGGCTAGAAAGTTTCAGATATACACTGCCTTTAACAAAACAGCATAACTGCTTATATAGTGAATTTATAAGGGTGTACCCACAACTTCAAGAGTTACTTAGAACCACAAATTTGTTAATTACTGCCAAAAAAATCTTTATTCTTGCAGACAGATTTAATTATCCCCCCCATCAGGCATAACTCATTGACCCTCAACTGGCTACCCAACCAAATTTATATTTGTAATTGAGGTATTGGAGTTTCTACTGCTCACAGTTCAAACACACACGCATCAGGTGTTTGTATCAACGGGCATATTCAATTCATAAGCTGGCTGGCTGCTGCCAAAGCTATGGAGAATTTCTCAGCCAAAACTAATATGCTGGTTAATTGTTAGATACAACTTAAAACAGCGTGTTCCAGCCCTCCTGGTATCCAGCTTCATTTGACAGCTTTTTATAAGAGCATGCTGGAGCAGGAATACTGAGCTAAGCCTGCACTAAACGAGTACCAAATAGTTGGATTTGAAATATTAGAGACTAAATAGGCTTCCTTAAATAATGAAGGTTTCTCTAGTCAGTCTGATGTGACTGTTCGTCCAGCTGCCCCGTCAGGTAACGCCGGTGGTTCAGCAGGAGCCACGTACCTCAACATGAATAATTATTTCTGGCTACGGCTTTGTCCAGATTTAGGGGGTTTTTTTTGAGTCTTCTTGATTTATACCTGACAGAAGTTACACACAGGCAAGAATCAAGTTGCCCTTTTATAAAAACAAAGGCATCAATACACATTTTTTGGTACAGGCCGACTTGATTTCAATAGAGCTTCTCACGTGGGAGCTTGTGGACTCCGCTCCAGATGAATCATTCTCTCAGTACCACTCAATGGCGCCTTTATCCTAAAGGACTGGCAGAAATCTGCAAGATCGGAATCGGGAAAACCCACTCTTCGCTGGTTCCCCACTATTATTTGCAGAAGCATCACAAGCTCGAAGACGTCTGTAAGTCAGACATGGGAGCGAGCCGAATTCCAGATCAGAACACGTAAGAAAAAACTGAAATGGTGTGGGAGAAACCAGAAAGCACCAGGAGTACCGAGAAATGACAACACACACTTTGGCAGGCTAAAAACAACCACAAATACTGTGTTACTACATCCAAACTAGCGCAGGGCGGCCCCGTCTGCCACTGAATGCTTTTCACTCGCATGACAAACTGCTGAATGTGAGATTGGTTGCACAAATATGCAATAACAGCCAACTCCATCTCTGAAGGGCAACGCCAGCTATGCACATCTAGGGAGCCCCAGTCACTCCACGGTCCCTCTGTGGCTCTGCCAGGCCCAGCAGACACACAAAACACCGGCGAGAGGCACCTGCGAGCTCAGTAAAGCACAAAGTTACTGTATTACTATTATATATTAACTTGAAAAAGTCAATTCTGAAGTCACAAGGATGCTTTGCATTTCTTTGAGCCACCCGTGCCCTCAAAAGCAACCCGCAGCACGCGGCAATCACGACAACGGCGAGAGTCCAACAACAGATGGTTCGAAACAGCGCGTTGCTGTATCAGAAACTGTGCGGACGAGCCGAGCCAAGTGTTGGAGTGATCCCAGCTCAGCCAGTCAGCCCCAGGCGGATCCGAGCGTTGTTGTATCACAACACGTCTATAACAGCACAGAGAAACTCAGACAGGTCCCAGCTCAGCATCCTTACCCCAAAATTACAGAGATTTCCTGCCTAAGTCTCAACTGAAATGATAAAAGCACAGCAGAACCCAGCTACAGTGCATAATTTTGGAAAAAAACCCAACAAAACCTTTAGCAGCACGCGGCTGTCATCTCTCAGCAGCAGCCTGCTGGCCCGATGAGCGCCCAGTAAGATGTGAAATCCCAGCACAATACGGGCATCACGAGATATTCTGTATTTTATTTTAATGGGAATAATGAGAATAGCAGATGGCTGGTGGTTAGTCTAGGCTCTTACATGTTGCGCTGTATTTCTTCGAAGGTAACATGCTGAAATACACACACAGACATATTTAGAGCTGTTGCAATAATTAGATTCACATCCACGTCAAAATATCAGACTACCACATAACCCAGTGTCTACACAGGCCATCAGAATTATTACGGCATGCACAAAGTTGAGAGAAACCCAAAATTTCCAGAAACCATCAACAGTGAACACCTGGGTCGTTTGCTCCCATGGAAGATGTGACTTCTAAAACACACTTTGCTGCCAAGATCAGCCCCGTTTCAGCTGCTCTACGCCCAATACAGCCACACAAAGCGCCTCAGAGAACGCAAAACAATTCACAAGCGTAATGAGCATCACTGTCCATCGGTTTTCCTGGAAGAGGCACAAACCCTGTCCTCGAGGACAAGGACAGACTCTGCACTGCACAACCAGCTCTCTCCAACCAACTCGTACAAATCTACGAGCGGGAGAATCCACGAAGCAGCTCATTGCAGGAGTGTGGGGCTGGGGAGGAAAGAAGGAGGGAGAACACGCTACTCGAGTCACTCCAAACAGGCACATGCCCAATAACCGGGTGCTGACATAAAATATCCTTCACCAGCACATCCCACAGACTAGACCTGAAGGCAGGGTAGAAAACCAAAAGAGGAAAACAGAATCTAGACCCAAACCTGTTTTCAGATTCTGGGAAGGGAGGCAGAAGAGAGAACAAGAAACTGAACTAGCAGCAGTGTAATAGTAACTAACTCCTCCGCTTTTCAAGACCTCTTCAAAAGTGTAATGCCCATAATTTAAAAGCAAATCACCCACTGAGAAAAGTATTTCTTTTCCCTCTCTCCTGTTTGTAATTTTCCCGAGCAGGTTACTTCTGCTTAGCACGTGCACTTCATTCCAGTACGTACCTGTGGAACTTTCTACCTGTGGAATTACATACTATTCATTAAATTAAGATTGCTGAGGTTCTGGATAATACGTCTAATTCATTTTATCAAATGGAATTTAAGAGCATTATGCCTTACTAGAACCACACAATATTCAGGTTCTTTTTAAAATTTTACTTGGAGAACTTGACAGCAATGTCATTTTGTAACACAGACTAAGCCTGGCGCCAGGATCACATTTATCTTTATTCCCGATGCAATAGAGTACCTCAGATCATTAGATTTCACACCCTTTCCCCAATTAAAGCAAAAAAAACCTTGAAGACAAACAGGGAAAGGAAAAACGAAGAATGAAACATAAGTACAAACCTCTGATCTGTCTATCAACCACTCTCATTTCTTTCCTTATCTTCAAGGACCATTCATTGACCTTAAAAAGAGAAAGTGAGAGTTACTTGAAATTCCAACTTTAAAACGATGCTTTTATACTTTCACATAACTTAACCATTCAGTATCAAAAGAAGCCCTTCAAAATCCACAGGCTTTAAGTTATGAGTCATGTTTAAATGTTTCACTATTCCAAATAATAAAAAATCCCAAACATTGCAGAGATGCCACCGATTACCGCTCTCCTCTGAACATCCGGACAGGAGTTGCGAAGGACGTGATGTGTGAATCAGAGATGCTCAGGGCCTGCCTGACGTCCACGTCACAGCGACGTCGCTGTGCAGAGGGAACTTGCCACACAGGATTTCAGCATAAGGCAGAACCTTTGGCACAGGACAGCAGCACCAAGAGTGCTTCAGTCAGAAGGAGCCCCAGGAGGTCTCCAAGCCAACCTCCTGCTCACAGCAGGACCAAGTTCAGAGTTCAGACAGGTTCTTTGGAGCCAAGTCCAGTGAGTTTTGACACTGTGCAAAGGCAGAGACTTCACGGGCGCTCTGGGCATCTGGTCCAGCACCTAATTGCTCCCATGGTGAGGGACTTCCCTCATGTCCAATTCCAAATTCTCCTGTGGCTGTAGCCCCTTTCCTGACACTGGGCACACCTGAGAAGTACCTGGCTCTGTCTTCACCACAACCTCACAAAAGGCAGTGAAAGGCTTTAGACCCTTGTCCCTTCTCCAAGCTAAAACGAGCCCAGTTCCCTCAGCTTCCCATCCCGTGTCCTGGGCTCCAGCCCCCCACCATCTCCGTGTCCCTCAGCCACACTCTCCCCAGTTTGTTGATACCCTTCACACCCTGGGTGCCCAAACCAGGACACTGTTTTGCAGATGTGGCCTCACGAATGCCAAATGTAGCAGAGAAACTGAACAACCGTTTGCCTCGACACAATGATTGCAGCTTGTTAATGCAGACACGCTGCCAACTCCCATTTATCACACATGGGAATCCCAGATCCCTTCCTGCAGAGCTGCCACCGGCCCCCACATGCAGGGCTGATTGTCCCATGTACCCAACCTGGTGCTGCTCAACACCATGAGGTGCCTGTTGGATCCCTCTGTTCCAGCCTTCCTGGCTCCCCAAGACGGGGCGTGAGGGAGGTGGGGATCAGCCCTTCACAGAATCACAGAGTGGTTGGGGTTGGAAGGGACCTCTGGAGATCATCCAGTCCAACCCACCTGCTAAAGCAGGTTCACCAGAGCAGATCACACAGATCGCAGCTGCCAGACATCCAACCCAGAACTTGAAGCATTTGTGGCAAACAGGGAAGCAGAGAGGGGCTGTACAACACCAGGACCAAGAATAGGGAGATAACACCAACATACAACCAGAGTACCACATGTTTGTAGAGCTCTGATGCTACTTTTGTTATTAGCAGCACAGATTTTGCACGGTATCTAAAAAAAAAGCCAACAACCCCAAAGTATTAAGATGATCTGTAGTCCGTGGATTCACTTGCACATTGTACCTGCCAGTGCTCCAGCCACTCAAGTCATCTAGTTGGCTGTAGGAACAGTTTCACATAAATATCACCCAGATTTTTATGTGATTTTTTGAATTCAGATAAAAGGTTCATTCACCTGAATAAGCTCTATAACAGAACTGTAAAAAGAGCGCTCTTCAGTGCACGAGCCCAGGGGGGCACAATAGATTCTTAGACTTACTGGTCTCAACAGAAATGCTCTCGGTCATGATGAACTGGACCATATTTTGACTACAGACAACAATCATCATCTGAGTTGCCCAAGCACAAAATCTGCTGAAAAAAAAAATCCAAACCCAAAAGCTCTTTAGAGCTTTGTGTGTCCACATTATGGGCATGCAGAAGTTTTGAAGGGATTTCAGAAAGCTCCTGTGCCTTTAGTTGACTCCTGCTTTATTCTAGGGAAAAAAGCCCTCAAAAAACAACAAAAAAAACCCCCAACACCCCCCCCCCAAAAATAAAAACAAAAACAAAAGCAACACAACAAAAAAACACAAGCACCAAGGACTGACTGCAGCCTCTCCTCTTGTTCTTCAGAACAGAGCAGAACTGTCATATAGATTAGTTCCTCACCCTGATAAGAAGCTAAGAAGGGTCCTCTTTGGAAGAAGAGACTGAGGTAAAACATGATTGAACTCTGGCTGGCCAAGTGTCCTGTCTCCAATGCAACATCTTCCAGAGACTTGCTCTAAAACTTGTTTTCTAGAACAAACCAACATGCGTCAAGCCTTCACGTATAAGCACAATCGGCAACTGTCAAATGCACCACAGCAGGATTCACAGATTCTGCCTCCATGATACAGAGAGACATCATTAAACCATGACTGGCTGTATGTTGTCATCAATCCTGCTGATTCTGACAGCAGAAAACTCTTTGATAGCTCATCCCTAGTACTGCCCAGGAACACGCTTCCAGTGACACCAGACATAACAATTTGTGGAGCAGTAAAGCAGCTGCAGAGCCAATCGCATGCAGGATGCCAGGGATACAGCTACAAACCACAGCAGAACGTAGTGCAGAGGCAGCGATGCTGGGAACAGTAGAACTTGCGTCAACTAAACGAGGCTAATTACCCTTCAGCACACCTCCATGCTGACAAAGTTTTTCTGCTCCCAGTTCTGACACAAACAAAAACGCCATTCTCAACAGCACCAGAGTGAGCCAGCAAAACACTGCATTGAAACAAATCACTTGGACTATACTAGAGAAAACCCACTTTTTTTAGCTCGAACAATCCAGACTTGACATTGAAAGTATAGTAAAGCCCCAGCTTTAGACAGGCTGAAATGCATTGCTGGCTCCTCACAGGGACTCAGAATGCCCTGAGTTGAAAGGGACCCACAAGGATCATTCAGTCCAACTCCTGTCCCGCATGTGACAACCCCACAGGTCACACCATGTGTCTGAGGACATTGTCCAGTCTCTTCTTGAACACTGTCAGCCTTGGGGCTGTGACACCTCCCTGGGGAGCCTGTTCCAGTGTCCAGCACCCTCTGGGTGAAGAACCTTTTCCTCATGTCCAACCTGAACCTCCCTTGGCACATCTTCCTGCCATTCCCTCAGGTTCTGACTGAACTTCTGGCTGAAGACGTTTGCCTTTTATCGTTCATAAATAGAGAGCAAGCATATGAATGAAGCCTGGGTGAACCACTGCCACCACAAAAACCTGAACCTCTTCCCATCGTCAGTCCCCCCTGTGGGGCTGGGATTGCTTTCTCTAGCCCTGCCCAGGGACAGCACCTCATGTACAGCGGTTGGCAGACAGGAGGTAAGTCTTGCTGCTCCCTCATCATCCAGTAGGCAGAACTAACCTCTTCTTCCATCTAAAGCTGCTCAGTTGGATAAAGGAGGAAATAAACATCTTACTGTTAACAGGTTTCTCAATATCTGCTAGGGCCTGTGAAGTCACCATGTCAGCCTGCAACCCAAGAGCGCGCTCATGATGGCAATATGATCTAAGTCACTCCTCCCTATGCATCAGACATGGCTGCTTTCCAGCTCCTTTGCCGTATTTTCTGCAAACAGCCCCATGCTGTGTTACTGGAAAACACAACAAGCTTATCAGTTACGGAAGGAGAAAGAGTGGTCAGACGTGAAACAAGAATTTATCTGTGCAGTGTAACCACATCGTGTGCAGTAAGCACTTTGCTGCTTCATCCCACCACTGAGAGCAGCAGCTTCCAAACTCCTGTTTTTTCTGTGGTTTCCAACACCACCCATGAATGGAGGAAACTATAACCAACCTGTGGGTGCTCTGACACAGGTAGAGGAAGAAGAGAAAATAAACTATCAAAGGTATACTTGTCACCTAATACTGCCACCCAACAAGCAAAGACTACAGTCTGCACCCCTGGGACTCGGTTGCTAGAAAGCAGGAGGGAATATCTGTGACACTGAGGCTCTTCTAAAATCTTCAATTTCAGTGCCTGTCACCTTCTCCCTGTTGCTTTTTTAGTACCTCTAATGTATTTGATTTTTTTCTCCTCACCAAACAGCAGATGTTTTTATTAATGAATTAGCAGTGACTTATAAAAGGCAACAATGAAATCTGTCGGTATGTTGATTGTTCCATTTCTCTAAGACATTAGAAATCTGTGGTTAGAAGCAAGGCTTACACAGTTTGTCTGCAGACTCAAAACAAAGCAAACCAAAATAAAACAGACCCCAAGTCCCAATATTTCAGCTATTCATATTTTTAAGGCTGGTTTTGCAACAGGAGCTAGAAGCCCCTAATGAAGCCGGAGGACTAGAAGATCTCAAACACAGGTAACAACGAGCTAAAAACCCATGAGCCGCTGACTAAGCCTCCCCAAACCGGCCACCCAGGCCACGTTGCTCCTCTGGCTACTGCTCCTGTGGCCCTGAGAAGCCCCTCCAGGCCTCTGCACACCCCTAGTGTGCTGTATTACACAAGAAATCGTAGGTGAGTTTGGTTGGAAGGGACCCTCAAAGTTCATCCAGTGCCACCCCTGCCATGAGCAGGGACATCTTCACCAGCTCAGGTTGCTCAGAGCCCCGTCCAGCCTGGCCTGGGATGTCTCCAGGGATGGTTCATCCACCACCTCTCTGGCCAACCTGGGACAGTGTTTCACCAACCTCAGTGTCAAAAATTCCCTCCTCATGTGCAGCCCGAGATAACCGAGTGCGGGTCCCCCCGTCTGGGACAAGGGCTCCCCGGGGCTCAGCGCCGCGGTGTCAGCCCGGGACAGCGCTCACCGGAACACCCGCCCGCCCCAAACCCCCTGGGGCCGGGGCCTCCCGCCTCCTCTCAGGCCCAGGCCGGGTGCAGCGAGGCCAGGCCCCCGGCCCCTCCGCAGCCCCCTCCCAGCACCATGACAACGCCACACGCCCAGCCCGCCTCTCCCGAGCCACACGCCCCCGCTGGGCCCTCACCAGCTCCTTGGGCGGCTTCTCGGGGGTCTTCCCGAACAGGCCCATGGCGGCCGCCGCCTCCCGCCGCCCGGCCCTTCCGGGTTCCAGGCCCCGCCCACTGACAGGTGTGGGGCCGCCCCTCGCCTTCACCGCGCATGCGCGCCCCTCCGCCCCGCCCCCGCCGGAACTGCGCATGCGCCGCCGCGGCGAGAGGGGCGGGCGCCAGCTCCCTGACAGCCCCGCCCCTCGGGAGGGTCCCGATGGTCACATGGCTTCACACGGCCCCGCGCCGCTTCACACGGCCCCAGGGAGCCCCGCCCCTCTGCACACGGCCCCATAAAAGCCGCACAGCGCCCCTCACAACCCCGCAGCGCTGCGTGAGGAGCAGAAGCGCAGGGTGAAGTGTAAAAGTGCTAACAGGGTTTGGCTGCGGTGCTTATACTGTTTACAGAATGTCAGGGATTAGAAGGGACCTCGAAAGATCATCCAGTCTAATCCCCCCCCCGGAGCAGGAACACCCAGATGAGGTTACACAGGAAGGTATCAAGGCAGGTTTCAATGTCTCCAGAGAAAGAGACTCCACAACCTCCCTGGGCAGCCTGGTCCAGGGCTCCATCACCCTCAGTGTGAAGAAGTTTATTCTCAAATTTAAATGGAGCCTCCTGTGTTCCAGTTTGTACCCATTGCCCTTGTCTCATTGGTTGTCCCTGAGAAGAGCCTGGC
Organism: Pampusana beccarii; assembly: GCA_013399365.1. NCBI lineage: Eukaryota > Metazoa > Chordata > Aves > Columbiformes > Columbidae > Pampusana > Pampusana beccarii. The sequence goes on along the minus strand of VWYH01007523.1, from coordinate 72,822 downwards.
TCCGTTCTTGTTTAGGCACCCTCTCTTGACTGGAGAGTGGTGCAGTTTATGGTGAGCTTTTATCGTTAAAAACGATAAAAGCGCATGACAGAGCAGGTTACATCACCGCCTGCCCTCCCTCAGTCACACGGATCGCAGGAAAGCACAGTGAGAGAATTTACAAAATTCAGTCACGCAAGGCGTGACTCAAACTACACTTTGCATCTTTCCCTCGCAGCGCAGGCGAGACCCTGCAAAGAAAACCAGCCGATGGACGCTGCCTGCTGGTGTTCAGCTGCCAGGGCTCCTTTGGAGATGCCCCACCAGCCCAGCCTGGCATGTTGCCATCCCCCGCAGCTCCTTCTGCAGCAAAGGACGCGTCCCCTGGCCAACGCGAACCGGCAGCTCGGAGCCACCCGCTGGGTGCTGCAGGGCCAGCTCTGGCAAGTCACTCCCGCTCCTTGCGCCCCAATGCACAAGCTGAGACACACAGGACTAGAAATAATCACTGGCGCACAGAGTGCAAAAGCTTAGGAAGGAATACCTTATACTGTCATTTTTTAATTCCCAGAGGCACATGTTTTAATAACATACCAAAACATACAGTTCACCTCTGTCCCTTTTCCTTCCAAGACCTAGTACACAATAAAGACAGCTCTACATAAGCCTGACAGTGTTCAAGAAGAGACTGGACAACGGCCTCAGACACATGGTGTGAACTGTGGGGTTGTCACATGCAGGGACAGGAGTTGGACTGAATGATCCTTGTGGGTCCCTTCCAACTCAGGACATTCTATGATTCTATAAATACACTTCAAAAAGGAGAGATCTCATGTTGAACTGGGTACCAGCAGTGGGAAAGGCAGCGTAACAAAACAGTTATCACTGAGACTGGCAAAGATGGTCAAAGATGATCTAAATCCACCCTCTCTTAAGAGCAGCACAAAACACACATCTCTCTCATTAAACCTCCTGAAATAAGTAACCTCACATCAATCATTTGACATTTTCTGTTTACAGCTGGTCACCAGCTTCGAGGCACAAGAGGTCAGAGAATAGAACACTACTTCAACAACACTTAGCATCTCCGTAAACTCCAGACACTCTGCAAATACCAGCACAACCCAGCCCAGTGAGGCAAAACAGGCAAAGAGCAAAACTGCTGACCTTATTACAGGCACAGTCTTTGCTCTGTTCTGCGGATTTTAAACTGTCAACACGTTGGCTAAGGACTGTCTGGGATTCTGCGCTCCACAGAAAACAATCCTACTTGAATATTTCTGCTGCTACTGACAACGAGCATTTCATTAAACAAATACATCCGACTGCTTTTTCTTTCCTGCTGGGACTACCAATACTCCACACCAGCTGCTGTATATTTTGAAACAGATGCATCCACTAGGAACCTGATCACAACAATTTATATAGCCCAGGCTAACAGAGACAAGGGGACCCAAGCTTCAGTCACAGCTACTTACTGGTCATAATTATCTGCTCATATGGATGTGCCCTCTGTGGCTCTCCTCCTAATTAAACAGCAGTTTGTGTCATTTATCAAAAGAATTTGGACTCGTGGAGCAACTGAGGTCATTAAAACAAGCCTTCAGCTGGAACAGGTGTGCACGATGGTTTGCAAACAAGGCCGAACCTGCGCACAGGAGCTGCTTGGGCCCAGGCTCTGTATGAGGAGGTCAGATTTCAGCAGCAGAGCTGTACTCCAGAAGCACGCGGTGCCCCCGGGACACGGCGTTGTTTGAACTTACTGCGTTTGGCAGAACACCGAGGTGCCAGCAAAAGGCTACGCTGGACTTCGATACAGCTTGTGTACTTCAGTAAACCAGCTACAGCCTGATTTATATTCACAGACTCTGTTTCGCCTTTGGAGATGGTAAAGCCTCAGCTCAGTGCAGGTTTCAAGCCAGTCCTGAAACAATGTGGTTTTCAACCCCGGCTACTTCTTATAAGCACATAAGCATCATACAGCTGTACAAATTGGCAGCAGAAATGCTCCTTGCCCTCATTATGCCTCTCCACTGCTCTGCTGTGGCTGTAATGACAGATAAAGGGCATGTACAGACAGGCCTCAACTGGAATAAAAATTGCTTTCTGGACCACAGGAGAGTTGGTGATATTCTGCCCCTTGTACTCCCTGCTTCAGCACTGCAATAGGAAAAAGGAAACGAGTGGGGGAAAAAGTACTCGCAATTAAAAATGGCTCTGCTCATAATTAGTAGAATATCCTCCTGGGAAGACACCTGGTGACTGCAGGTGTGAAACATTTGTTATTTAAAAAAAACAGTGCCCAGGTTCTCTGAACAATGCCAGACAGCTCTGTGAGCACTAACCTCCCAGCTCTCTGTACAGGCACTGAGAGGTGGGCCGTAGCTGCAAGAGGGACCCATGTTTACATTCCTAATGTCATCTTCATTTAATTATCCTCCATTTATCCCAGGTGGGCAAGAACTAGGAAAGAAAGAAAACAATGAGACTCTCACTTCTATTGTGGCACATAAAACAATTGAAAACACCCCCCTAGTTTAGCCTTTTCTTCCACTTACATCATCTCATGTGATTTTTTTTTTTCCACAGTCAACATTTCCTCTCTAGATTTTTCAGCCAGATGATTTCTGAAAGGTACAACCAAAACCACAGTTTCATATTGAAATTTAAAAACAATAGACTTTTTTTTTTTAATAGCATCCAACAGCCACTCTTCTCTAAGAAATCAGAAATCACTTCAAAATACCAAAAGTTGGAATCTGGCCATTTTTACCTTCACAAGCCAGTTTTGTCACTGCATGCCAATATTCTGCTACTTCACGATGGTTTAACTTTGAGGCTGTAGAGGGGCTAAAGTCTTTCTAGATGTCTGCAGATGAGGGTGCTGGAGAGCCGGCTGGTAGAAGAGGATCTCATTCTGATAATCAACTGTAATCAACTAATTGTAATCAACTGCAAAACAACTGGTCAAGCAGAGAAGCACCTCAGCTCAGATGACTTCTGAAGGAAGAAGTTCCCAGTGAAACCCCATTGCCTCCTGCTCGACCAGTGGCTAATGCTGGAGCAACCAATTCCTGCATCGCTAGGAGATGATTTACTAGTCACAAAAAGTTGTGTTATATTTTTATTGTCTTCACAGATAAATCAGACCAGCAAGACATCCGTAACCATACACACAAAATACTTATCAAAACAATTAACATTACAAATCTCCTTTTAAAATAATTTATTTCACCGATTTCTTTTTTAAATGGTACTGTCTTACAACATAGATTATTCAACAAAGATGTGCTGAACAGACTCTAAAATAAGAAACATTTAAATTAAGCAATTTTCTCCAATTAGAATTTCAATTTCACCCACATCCTAACTTGTAAACGTTTGCTGGAATACGCTTCTGTTGTAGGCTTGGGTTTTGTGCTTACAAAAACAGCATCAAGTTTCCAGATGTTGAAAAGAAAAAGTTATTGTACGATAAGTATGCATTCAGTTCAACATACAAGGCAACCAAATGATTCTGTCGTTAACGTTAGCATCATGTATATTTTTAGTTCACTGCACTAACATTTAAACTAAAACTTCAAACCACATAATCTTTTAAGTGACTAACATTTAAAAGGCAAGCAGTAATATCCTGAAAGCTTACGGAGGACGTCGGCGCGCAGCTAAGACGGGGTATCATTGGACAAAGGCTGCGGGTGTGTGTATGGCTGCTTTTTTTTGTACGAAGCCCACCTGCAGACGGGGCAGCAGTGTCGCCCGCCGGCCAGCCACATCACGATGCAATTCTGGTGGAACACGTGGCCGCACGGCAAGCCCATGAGCAGGCAACCGTTGGCAAAATTTTCTAGACACACAACACACTCCGTACAGTGCAACATCTCCGAGGGCCACGCTGACCAATCTGGCTCCGTGTCGCCTGCGGTGCCGTACGAGCCGTAGGATCTCGCTTTCCGTTCGTATGGCTCGCGGTGACAATATTTATTGGCACACGAACACGTCTCGGCGCTGCACCGAGGTTCTTCACCGCGCCTTTGCGAGGTGTTTAGCTCATCGTCCTCCGAGACTTCTTTTTCACTACTGTAGAGCTCTTTGTTTTCACTGTCAGAGTCACTTTCGCTGTCTTGAAAAGTTTCCAGCATTTCCTCATCGGAATGGACGCCGAGGCATTTAAACCTCCACATCGGTAAGTTTTTTATGTAATCCGTTGGTATCAGAGGGTGAAGCCAGAGATCGGGGAAGGCCAACCGCTCTAAGAACAAATCCGGGTCTTCGTCCCAATCCGAGTCAAAAGGAAAGTGTTGAAAAGAAGCAATAGGATGAAACAAGTAGCTGGTGTACCAGTCCCAGAGGCTCGACAGCCACTCCAGGTTATTAGCGTTTACTTCATCTGTGTTGTTATGGCGTCGTCTTTTCTTCTCAAAGTAATCAATTAGTAACCCGTGACCAAGGTACGTGCTGAGGAAGAGGGCTGGATGCGAAGAGTAGAACATCCAGTCGGCCCTTACCCAAGAAGCCAAAGTAGTTGTGTTAGAGTACCTGAAGAGTTTTAAACTGTACTCATAAAAGCTGTCTAAGTAAGGTAGTTGCAAAAAACCTAACACGGGTAGCCAGGAGATAATTAATAATGAATTATACGTCCCTAAAGTGCTTATAAGAACCACAAAACGCTTTATAGTAGCGCCTTGTGTGATAAACAGGTCCATCCAAGCCATCAGATTAACCAAAACTAAGCTCAAAACAAATAAATCATTAACTTCTGGTTGTAACGAGCGCAAAAAGGAATCCATGGCACGTAGTGATATAAATTCACCAGTGTTATTTCCATACCTGTAAATCCCCTCGGGAGTCCTAAGTATGTACGATGGTGTCTTGTAGATTCCAATTTCTGCCATGTAACTTTTATTGTCCCAATTTTCCACGTTCACAAAAATAAACTCTACCCTTCCAGTAAATTTCACACTTAGTGCAGAGAAGAATGCTGGAGGCTGGTCGAGGTTGGCAAACAGGTATATTTTTACACGGTACTGGTCACTTTTGTTCCATTCTTCCTTTAAATGTTCCGAGTTGTAGATGGTTTTGATCCGAGAAGCAGCGTGGGCTGTGATCCATTTGAAAATGTGCTCCACTTCGATTTTGCGCCCGCTGTACTCCTTCAGCATGACTTTTCCCTTGGAGGTACTGGTTTGCGGAACGGACATGATGAGGGTGGATTTCAGCCAACCCCTCCTCCTGCAGTATCTACGAAGAAAATGGCAAGTTAGATTGGGAAGTTTCATACCCCTGGAGCTGCAGTCCTTACATTTCTGTTATGAGCCCAAAAATGAGACACCCTGAGCACCTGGGAGTCTTCACATATAATAGCAGGAAATACAGGCACCCAATATTCTCTGGCAAAGTGTATTTTTTCTGACAATACATTTGTTATCTATCTTGCAGAAATGTTGTAGAGATACGCATTCATAACATAGGAAAAGGAACAGTGTTAATTTTCATGGGTCATTCTAGTAAACAAGGCCATACAGTCATTCACGCTTTGTAACTGGATTTGAAAAATATGCAAGCTGACTCTTCGCTATAAAGCTTTAGTATTAAAAGCTGATTTTCCATGGCCTTCCAGCCAAGAAAATAACCACTACAGTACAACTCAACGTCCCCCAGCTTTCCCAAGCCTGCAGGTAACTTTCCCAGTGCTTCCTGCCAAGCAGCAGAGTCGTGTAGTTCAAAATCGGTCTGTTCGCAGCTGCCTTAATGAAGCTGACAAGTGTCCACTCCCCACTGGGGCCGTTTTGGAAGGATGCAGACAGGCTACGAGGTGCGGTGAGAGAGCTTGCCACAAAACCGGTGGAGGAGGGAGCAGACACGTGCTGCTGGATGATTTGGGCTAAAAGAATACCCCTGTTGTCTGGCAGACAGAGTGCTGAGGTGTGGAACCCCTAATCCATTCCTAAAAGAGGAACCCTGAGTCGTGGTCCAGACCCCAGCAACTGTGAGACCAGTGTGGTGACTCAGAAGGTCCCTCCTCTCGTGCATCTTTTGTACCAGCATCACTATGCCACCCAATTTCTCAGGGCTCCCCAGTTTAAGAAGGATAAGGAATTAGTGGAGGGAGTCCAGCAGAGGGACACGAAGATGCTGAGGGGACTAGAGCA